>JAHXRV010001406.1:0-74074 GCA_019904355.1 Psilocybe tampanensis | reverse complement strand
ATGGCAGCCTCTATCGCCTAGAATTTCGCAAGTTTCTACCAACGTCACGCATTGAGGGGAGTTGTCGCCGCCGTTGCTGTAGTCGCCATTGTGAGGGGGGATCATAAAGCCGACAACTTTATGCCCCCATACCACGACAAGCTTGACGGTGTTACTGGCCAAAGAGACGATGGTACGTGATAGGGTGTGGGCGGCGATGGTGTATCCGTGGTTGTGGTCAGACCATTCCCATTGGTGCGGAGTGTAGAATCCCGTGTCGATATCGGGATTGATAAGAATAGATTCTCTGATCTTCTTCGCAACATATTTGTTGGTCGTCGCGACATCGTTATAGTGAAACAGTCGGACTGTGCGCTTGTATAGAATGAACAGTCGGCGGTCTGGCAAAAGGCGCACTTGTAGAAAATGCTGCAAAGATGTGTGAAGGACCATGTAGTTTTATTCGTTGAGACTGAGACACTGCAGTTGGACACACCGTTCTTCCAGGATAGATGATGCGTTTGGGGTAGTGGGGTCTTATCAATTTGGTATCTGGGGTTTGGGATAAAGCCTTCCAGTCAATGACGACAACAATGTTGGGCGAGTCGTCCGGAATTCCGGCAGCAGAATACGCGATGATGTCACCACGCAAATCCATGTCGTAGACAATACCAGGAGTATCTCGAGGGAACGTCGTCAGTCTTTTCGCCGTCAGGCAAGGCCGTTTGTCCACAGGGTCTATATGGAGCCGGACACACCAGATTCGAAAACCCGAATCGTCTGATGGAATATTTATAAGGCAAACTATCATCCAAGAGGGGGCATGTGCTTACGTTCCTCCGGATCTTCCGCACTATACACCGCCAAATTGAACGTGAGATTGGCCTCCTTTGGATCGACGTTGGCGACCATGAGTGCCCCTTCGGTCCTCGTTGCAAAACCAGGAATCAAAAGTCGTTTTGGGATCCCAGGGTATTCCAGGTCGTAGTACTCCACACACCCCGTCTTGTCGAGGACAAGCAGCCAACGCCCGCTGTCAGAGAGATACCACTGGGAATTCTCACAGGGAATTTGCGGAGGGATGAGTGAGGACTTCCCGTGATTGTTTCTCCAAGCCATATCGGATGAGATGAACCTGAGGGTATAGGTCTCGAGCTCTTGGCTGGTGTAGAATTTGATTGGATAATCCAGCGTGAAAACATCTCGCAAAAGTTGGTTGAATAAATTCAGCCATACCGGCCGTTCCTTTGAAGCACGCTGCAGGGCTTTGCATGTCTAAAGATTGTTGTCCATGGAGGAAGATAACACGGCGAAAAAAGCAATCGCGCACCTGTCGCACTTTCAGGCTGTTTCAGCACTTCGTGCCATTCCAGTTCAGTCAGAATTTCGACAATCAACTCCAATGGCAACTCAAGGAGCCTTCGTCGTCGTCTGCCTTGAAACTGATAAAATCTTTGAGGATGAACGTCCAAGAATCGACTGTGCACCTACGGTGTGACGGAAGATCTCTTTGAGACAGTCCTGTAATGGATGCAAACCATAGAAGAGGTTGCTGGCCAGAAATGTTGTCGGATAAGTAGTTGCCATTGTGCACTGTTCAAGATATTGTTTCCAGTTGGTGTCGACCCCAAATGCGCAAGAAAAGAGTAACTCGTTAATGGCACTCGTTCTCAGGCTTGACTCAGGCGCTCACCAAGTCTGTCTCGGCATCTACCGACGCGGCAAAAACTCGGCAAATATACCTTCGTGCCATTCCAGTTCAGTTAGAATTCCGACAATCAATTCCAGTGGCAAATCAAGAAGCCCTCTTCGTCGTCGTTTGTATTGCACTGATAAAATCATCGCTGATGAATGTCCAAAAATCAACTGTGTGAGACTGGAGATTTGTCTGAGACAGTTGTGCAATGGATGCAAACCATAAAAGAGGTTGCGTGGCCAAGAATGACGTGGGATAAGTAGCTGCCATACTGTTCTGATCAGATCTATCAGTATCTCTCCCAGATATGAAAGAGTAAGTCATCAAGAAAACGGCCAACGATATTGGGGTTTGACTCATGATTATTCAAAACTAAAACAGGAGCTAACTGGTTAGAAAAGTTCCTCGATTTCCTTCTTGTCCATATCATCATAATACCAGTTTGCGTCAATAAAGGCAATCATCTCCTCTGCTGTCTCTCCTTTTTGTCTCTTCAACGTATCCTTTTTCAACTGTTGGGATATTTCTTTGGCTTGTTCGTAGTTGCCAGCGGGCACCCAGGTGTCCGCGCCACAGCCTATCTGTGTGTTCATCTCCTGTTCGACCCAACCTGCGAGCAAAGTATCATTATACAGCTTCTTGAAGTTCTCTGCAGTAGCCCGCTCATCCTCCGAAACAAAGACTGGACACGGAGCACCATCCTTCGAAAAGAGCTCCCAGTTGAAAACAACATCCATCAGCTCATTGAATAGCTCGATGGTCTCGCCCCGCCAGATCTCACACGATCGTCTGTAGGGGAAACGGCAAAGATCACCCAAGCTGTAGCTCAACCCATGATAGTGGATCTTGTTGTTCTCCAATGTTTTGTAATAGTAATGGTAGTGAATAAGACGAAGGCGGAGGACGTCCCGCTCGTCCTCTTGCTCGGTTTCCGATAGTTCATCGAAGTTCTCCGGCAACTCTGGGTACTTCAGTTCCTCTGATGCCACATCATTTTTGCTCCGAATTTGGTTGGGGACTCCGGAAGCAAGGAAGAGAGGATAGACAACAGTAGACTGCCAATCCAACAAGCTGACGATTTGTAACCCTTCAGAACTTGTCGAGATCTTGATGTTGTTCACAGTGATATCAGGGTGTCGAAGGCAAAACTTGCTAAGGCTCTCGTCATCTGGTACAAGCGATGGAGCGACAAGAAGATAGTGTTCGAGATTTTTGATGTGGTCCAATGGTGACTGCTTTGTGTAGTCATAACAATCTCTTCGCACGCGGTTGTAGGGTAGCCTCGGTGAGCCGAATTTCTTGAGGTAGGAAAGCTCTTTCTCAGCTCCTGCGGTGAGCGCCGACAGAGCATCTTTATCTATAGTATGAATGGATCAGATGAAGCACAGCAAAAATTATATTGCCAGTGGGGCGACATACAAGGACCTCGAAATACATCAAGGTGCTCCCTTCTTCCATACCAAAACGCGCTTGATACATCAGGACCAATACAAAATTGATCCCCTGTGTATGTCGTGGATTCAGTCTGACTGTCAAGTGGAATGCTCTCGTTCCCGGATAGGTTCTTGAGGTCTCTGGCATAGTAGATACTTCCACCAGCCGGAAAAGAAATAGACATCATGGCATTCTCGAGCTTTGTGAGCTGGTCCATAAGCGTGATAATCTGGTCTTCGTTAAGGGATTGCCATATTTCATTCAAGTTGGGAGATTCGATATACTCCATGAGAGTATACTCTGTCTCTGCGTCATTTTGGGGTGAGAAAGAATACCCGTAGACCTTGGGAATAGGAAGCCCCTTGGAACGAAGAAAGTCCATGGTAGCAACTTCACTGGCAAGAGAGTGCGCTATTGGTACAGTAGAAGGATATGGGATACGGACAACAAGGCGTGAGCCGTTCCTTAAGGTGATCAGAAAAACACGGTTGAAACCACCCTCTGCTAGCTTTCGGAAATCAACAATGTCTTCGGTGTCGCAGTGCATTGCTGTGGAGACAATGCGAAAAAGCCCGTGGATGTTGAAGATTCGCCTACGCTCTTTAAGACGAAGAGCCTCGTTAGCACTGTCAGTGGGGCCGTCACATGTTAGCCAGAGAAGGAGACCGAGTATAAGAGACGCACAGAAAACGTCCATGAGTGTAGTTAAAGAGGTCGCTCTCTATGTCCTTGATCGCAAATGTTGGGTCCACTGGATTAGAGAGTTGACTTGACGTGTATTGTCGTTGGATATTTATTGTGGTGGAGAAATTACGTTTGGAGATCGGTACAAGCAAAGGTAATGAGTGGTAAGGACGAAAAAGGGACCTGCGGGAGAGTTTGAAAAAGCACAATCGGAACATTCATATGAGAATGGGCTGTGTGGTGAGTGTGTAACAAGGCTGTTTTGGTGTGGTTGAATATTTGAATCTTGATGTTTACCATCAGGTCGCCGGCGTTTACGTTGCCAGTCCAAGTAATGCTAAAGCCGATTCCTGGATAACGGTGAGTTGAAAGTTGAACGTTTTGAACGTTGAAACTCGAACTGTACCTTCAACCAAAATAGGTCATGCCGGAAGATGCCGAGCTTTCTGAGCTCATTGTCATGATTAGGGGCTATTCTAAAGATTCTCAACGCAGAGCGTTTCTATATATACGCACAAACGTATATCTAATTTCATGGTCAAATTTCATGTAGCTCCAAATTGGTCAGTTCTATAACCTTACTTCAGAAATATCTAGGGTCACAGCAAGATCATGACATACCCTGTTTTTACAAGCGGCAACAAGTCCAACTAGAGAACGTCCAGAACGTAATCCTCAATGACCACTGGCAGCCACTGGCGCTGCAGCAAGATCGAGGACCGAGATCATGCTGTCACAATCTGCAAAGACCAAAGCACGTCCTGTTACTTCATTGAAGACAACTCGGTTTGGATGGCAGACAGGCCCGAAATCAACGAAATTTGGTTTCGAGACTTTGTCTTGAGCGACCGCTGCCTCGTCAGGCCAGGGCTCGGAATAGTTTATACCACGAGCATGCGCTTTACGATCGAGAAAGGGATATATCGAGGTGCCAATTATTCCTTTATGGCGCCGGTAATGATGGCAGCCTTTTTCGCCTAGAATGTCCCAAGCTTCTATCAATGTCACACACTGAGGCGTGCTGTTGCCGTCGTTGCCGTCGTCGTCATCGTGAGGGGGAATCATAAACCCGATAACTTTATGCCCCTGTACCACGACGAGTTTGACTGTGTTACTGGTCAAAGAGACGAAGGTATTCGATAAGGTTTTTCCGATCATGCTGTAATTGTAGATGGCGTCAAACCATTGCCAGTAATGCGGAGTGTAGTGTCCACTGTTAGTAATGACATTGATAAAACCAGATTTGCTGGTCTTCACGACATATTTGTTGGTCGGTGCGACATCGTTATAGTGAAAGAGTCGGACTGAGTTCCTGTCTAGAACAAACAGTCGACAGTCTGGCAGAAGGCGCACTTGTACGAAACCCTGCGAAAATGTGTGAAGGACCATGTAGTTTTATTTTGAGACTAAAATACAGTCGGACACACCATGTCTCCTGGATGAATGATGCGCTTGGGGTAGTGGGGTTTTATCAATTCGGTGTCTGGGGTTTGGGATAAAGCCTTCCAATCAATGACGACAACAATGTCCCGGGCCGAGTGGTACGGGATTCCAGCAGCGGAATAGGCGACAACGTCACCAAGAAAATCCATGTTGTTGACAAAACCAGGAGTATCTCGAGGGAACGTCGTCAGTCTTTTCGCCGCCAGGCAAGGCCGTTTTTCCAGAGGGTCCATATGCAGCCGGACACACCAGATTTGAAAACCCGAGTTGTCTGATGGAATATTTATAAGGCAAACTATCATCCAAGAGGGGGCATGTGCTTACGCTCCTTCAAATCTTCCGCACTATACACCGCCAAATTGAACGTGAGATTGGCCTCCTTGGGATCAACGTCGGCGAGCATGTGTGCCGTTTCGATCCTCGTTGTAAAACCAGGGATCAAAAGTCGTTTTGGGACCCCAGGGTAATCCAGGTCGTAGTATTCCACACACCCCGTCTTGTCGAGGACAAGCAGCCAACGCCCGCTGTCGGAGAGATAAAACCACTCGGGACTTTGACAGGGAATTTTTGGTGGGATGACTGAAGACTTCCCATTGCCGGTTCTCCAAGCCATATCGGATGAGATGAACCTGAGAGTATAGGTCTCGAGCTCCTGGCTGGTGTAGAGTTCGATTGGATAATCCAGCTTGAAATCTTCCAGCAAAAGTAACGCCCGTTGGTTGAATAAATTCAGCCATACCGGCCTTTCCTTTGAAGCACGCTGCAGGGTTTTGCAGGTCTGAAAGTTGTTGTCAATATTGAAGATCTTTGAAGACAACGCAAGCGAAAAAGCGATTGCACACCTGTCGGACTTTCAGCACTTCGTGCCATTTCAGTTCAGTCAGAATTTCGACAATCAACTCCAATGGCAAATCAAGAAGCCCTCTTCGTCGTCGTTTGTATCGACACTGATAAAATTATCGCTGATGAACGTCCAAAAGCAACTGTGACCTACGCTGAGGCTGAAGATTTCTCTGAGACAGTTGTGCAATGGATGCAAGCCATAAAACAGGTTGCTGGCCAAGAATGTTGTCGGATAAGTACCTTCCATCGTGCACTCATCAGAATATTGTTGGGATCAAGGTCTGGTACGAGACAAAAGAGTAAGTCGTCAAGAAAACGGTCAGCATCATATAATCGAGTTCGACTCAGACCCCACAACAAGTCTGTCTCGGCATTTACTACCCATTTAGACGCGGCAATATTTCGCACCCCTCACGTCAGCGAGATGCTGAATATCTCTTTTCTTTTTCTTGTTTTACATTAGTAGCTAAGTATGTCGTCAAAGGGCTGTAAGTTTCGGAAAACCAGAGAAACGAGGGGGAAGAAACAGTTCGATTAATTCTAATTCTGGTGTAATTTTACATTTGAGTTCGAAAGCGATTAGATAGCAAACTACCCTATGCTTTGCATGCAAGTACGTACTTCTTGTCCATGTTGCTACAGAAATCCAGATGATCAAAAGTCGTTAAAAAACACACACAAGTAAAATCATCGAGATAATTGGGTTCAGGCATGAATACCGATGATAGGGCTCAACCATGATTCGTAATCCTCTTCTCTCGTCGGGTCGCCAGTTACACGCAATGCCCGGAGGAGAACACGGTAAGAGCCATTGGGGATGGTGGTTCCATTAGCGAAGGTAGGTGCATCGAGGTTCATGAGATTCCAGGCCGTCACACTTCCATCGGCATGGACGGTCTGTGAAAGGGGGAAAAAAGCAATGAGATGGATGTATTGGATATCGTTAGAGATATAGTTTCATACCTCGTCTTGCCTGGTAATGTAATCGAAAGAGGCGAGAGTACCCGCAATTTTGACACGTGCGAAGGTTCCACCGCCATTCTTGTGAGGGAAGGAGAAGAACGATCCGAGATCGAATCCACGTGGACCGAGGGTAGGCACGAGAGAAATGGAGGGATCGACAAGGTCAACACGAAGAGCGGGTGTGCCGAAAACCAACCTACGAGTCTTCAATCAGTATCTGCACACAACTTTGAATTTCAGTTTTAAAAAAAACAATAACTCACCTCCACAAGAGCGAAGGATAATCCCCATTAACGAATGTGTAGTTTGCGGGGGTTGCTTGGGGATCTCCGGCAGCATCGAGGAGCGTAGGGACTTTGAATCCAAAGAAGTGATCGGTATTGTCGACGACTTGTTTGTTCTTCAAACTTCCAGCAAGGCCGAGGTATGAGACGTGATATTTTTCTGCGCCGCTTACAACATCGATGAAGCCGCTGTAGACGGGATAGGTCGAGGAGTTGAGACCGAAAGGTGGGATAAAGGCCGCTACGACAGTTTGGCTTTGACCAGGTCGAACGGTGAATGATGAAGGGGTGATGAGAACATTGGCGGCGGCCTTGGACAAGGGCACAGGTCCTTGGGCAGGGAAAATGGTCCCCTAAAAATTTCGGGAAAAAAAAACATCAGTGGGTACACAAATTGAGCAGCCTGAAAGAGTCATACTGCTTGAACGGTGAGGGCAGTCCCAGCTGGCGAATGGGTCAACTTGTATTTCTTGGGGGTATTGCCGGTGTTCTTAACAGTGAAGGTATGGCTAACGGGAAAAAATAATTGAGCACTTGAGCAAAGGGATACAGAAGACACAACGCACATTCCCTGGAAGTGAGCGGTATCATTGAGGATGAGTTCTCCAGGAGAGACAACGGTCTGAGAGTGGATAGCATCGTATGCTTGGATCAAACCGGCACCCGCCTGAGTGAGAGTCTGCAAGGGATCGTTGTCGGTATGGCTCGAAGGAATCTTGCTCGCAGTGGTCTCGAACAAGGTTCGCGCGGACTTGGCAACAGCAGGCGAAGTTCCTTTAGCGGCGAGGAGAAGACCGGAAACACCAGCGACGAAAGGAGTGGCCATTGAGGTTCCGGAGAGGACTGCGTAACCGCCAAGAGCGAGAGGCATGGTCGAGAGGATGTTTCCACCGGGGGCAGCAACGGCAGGCTTGAAGTGGAAATCATTGGATGGTCCGTATCTAAGTTTTGGTGTCAGGATACATCGAGAGGAAGTCGTGAACGTCAAGAACTACTCACGTCGAGAAGGTGGATACAAGGCCTCCAGTCTCAGAAGGGTAGTTGAACATGCCGCCGACTTGAGGGAAAGAGATGCCAATGGGAACGCCGGCAGCATATTGTTGTACAAGCTATCATTAAGATTTGTGTGAACACTTGAACAAGGGGTAATCAGCGGCATGAATCTCACGAATTCTCCGTCGGCGGCTTGGATGAGAGTGGCCTTGAACTCGCCAACACTGATACCAGCGAAACCATGTCCGTTACTAGGAGAAAGAAGAAGAAGAATAGGAGTAAGCCCATCATTCTGAAAATAAACATGGTATTGGGAACTCACTCGTAAATCAATGCGACCTTGGCTCCTTTGGCGGCGATATTGTCCATCTTCGACACCTGAAAAAGGATTGGTATAAGCAGACTGGATGGAAACCAGAAAAAAAAATGAGAATAATTACAAAGGAGCAAGTGCCACGGCGGACGATGACAAGTTTGGTGGAAAGATCAGGGGTGCTATCAGGAAGTGGGTCGCAAGCATCATTTGCGATCGTCGTATCGTTAGATGTCGCATAGATTGGGAGGACGCCGTCGAAAGGGAAGGGCAAGGTGGAGAAATAAGTAATGGGGTCATGAGTGGCACCATGGACGGTGGCATTTTGAAGAGGAACCACCGTGCTGTTGAAAAAGTATGATTAATTTTTAGCACAAGGGGCGACGAGGGGATGAGACACCGACTTGTCAATACTGGCCACAGAAATGGCATCATGGGCGTTTCCTGGGCTTGAAGAATACCAAGAACCTGATTCGCCCTAGATAGAGTTTAAAGAGATGGTAAGTGGAGACAAAGGAAAGAAAAAGAAAAGAAAAACTGTACGTACATCATTTCCAGCAGCAATTGTGACGATCTTTCCGAGATTGGCCATTCTGCTTGAAACGACAGCACTAGAGGAAGCGGCCCAACCGTCCGCACCACCAAGGGAAAGAGTCAAGATGTCCATTCCATCTTTGTAACCCTGGATCAAAGCCTCGACGATGACTATTGTGAAATTGAGATTAATTGAACAATGGACCAAGGCATCGAGAAATAAGTGACAGACCTTCTTCGGTGACGGAACCCTCGCAGCCAAACACCCTGTAGGCGCTGATTTCGGCACCATAGGCAACTCCGGTGATGTTGAAGTCGTTTCCAGGTTGAGCAGCGATGATCCCCTAAGAAAAAAACAGAACTTAGTCCTGAGGAGAAAAAGAGAAAAAAGAAAAAAATTCATACAGCAACATGTGTTCCATGACCGTTACAGTTGTCGTGAGGATCGGAGTCCGGCACTGGAGCGTTGGTTCCATCATAGTTGTCGCCCACGAAGTCGTATCCTCCGGCGACCAAAAAGTTCGAACCAAAGCCTCCTCCGAGAGCAGGGTGGTTGTAATCGATTCCGGTATCGATGCTACACATAATTTCATGTGAATTAGCAACGACTCGAACTTCAACACTAAAGAAATCCTCATACATTCCAATCTTGATCCCTTTGCCGATGTTTCCCTCAGCGTGAATTTTGTCGACTTGTGTGAGGAGATGGGTGGAGAGGGTATCAGGAGGCAACTCCGGGTCATTTTTGCCAGTCACAATGTGGCGTTTGACCACCCTTGAAGAAGGTGGAAAAAATCAACGATAATTCTGGTAAAAAGAAAACTAGGCCTTACTTGGGAATCTTGAATGACCTGATAGGACGGATCGCTTTGACACCAGGAGTGTTCTCGACGGCAATGGCGTCCTGGGCGGTCTAAAAATATCTTGCATGTTAGAAAACGAACAAGCTTGAAGAACGAATGTGAAACATACGTTAATGACAAGAGCAGCACCAGTGAAGATACCATCGGTAGAGAACTCTTTCGTGACTTCGAAATCAACAGCGCGTTCTTTCAGGGAAGAATAAATAGCATCAAGGGACTGAAGAAAGGTCTTAAACATCAGCGACAGGAGGGGGTACGGAGGGAGAACGCGACGTACGCGTTTAAAAGAGCGTTTCGTGGGTATATTTGCGAGGTCGTCCACTTCAACGATGAACTTGTTAGGGACAGTGGGAAGGTTGGAAACCTTCTGGACGTTAGAAATGGGGTATACGGCGGCAAATGCGGACCCAGCGGTCAGTAAAGAAGGGAGGATGGCGAAAAAGACAGCAGACTTCATCGTGAAAGTCGGCGAGAAAAGAGCGACGGCAGAAGAAGAATGAGGATACGACTTCGCGACATTGGGGGCTATATATTGTTTCAGAATCCAGTAGATGCAATCATGCAAGAGAGCTTAATCACAATGCACGCAACAACGATGCATGTGGGTCTTCTGGAGACAGAAGCATGCATTGTTGAATATCAGCGTATACAAGCACCGAGGGGATAATGAGGACTTGCCAAAGCTTGCCAATTCATGTTTCCTCGTGGCGAGCTACCCACCGCGATGCATGAGGATGCATAAACGATATGTAGTGTCGCGAGGTCATTAGACTTTCAGGGCGGTTTGAACAAGTGAGGATCAGAGGTAACCAAACTCGGTCGATGTTCCATATGCTGATGCCAGGGTTGTACTCGAGCAGGGTTCTCTTTGACGCTCTCGGGCAGCTTGAGAGGAGTGACCCACACCGTGGCATTGCTTGAAGAAATTTGCGACAAGTTGTGCCAGATTAAGCAAAAGCAACCTGCTTTGTCGCGATTCGAGGGGCCTTGAAGAGCTTGAGGCCTCATGGAAACCCATCAACACCAAGATTTTGGTCCACTCGCTACAACCTTCCAGGTGAAAACCAAAGGATTTGCTGGTGTTGAGGTAGAGAGACAAAATCAGCTCAACTCATCCTACGCGCGCTTTCCACAGGGATGAGAACGAATTTTATCGCTGGTCGGTGAGATATCCGGCCTCATATCGTCCTCCACCCTCTTCAACCGCATATAGAACTTTGCATCTCCCATTTGAATACGATAAGGGCGACGAATGCCTCGGCTGGCCTTGACCTTGACGACATTTCACGAGGAATTGTGAATGCAGGGATACGCAAAGCCAGACCGGTACGATAATAACGACCGGCCTGTCAACAAGCTGTCTAGAAATGAAGATAAGTGCAGGACGTTGAAATGAACAACCATGTGGGTTTCTCGATCGACTCTGGTGGGGGCAAGAGCTTGGCAGCAGTGGATTTTCAACCACGTGATACATCTTTTTTTCTCTTTCCCCAGGAATCCTTGAAACTCGGAAAGAAGGTTAAACTTTCAATTAACAAGTCCGGAGGCTTCTCAAGGTCAACTGGGGTCAACGATCTTCATCTCTCTTCATGTACTGTCGATGGATGTACTCTTTATCTTATCTCTTTAATTAACCATGACCCCTGATCTGAGAAACACGATATTAGGTGACGATCAGCAGCGTAATACATGTTGAAATATATTCTCGATTTGGTGAACAATCTAAAGGACCGTCAAGGAGACCATATGTGCGTCTACAACGTTGCCATATCAGCCGCGTTGAAGTTGAAGGAGTTCCGGAATGCAGAAAAGGTAGTTGAGGTTGTCGTTATTGAGGTTGTCGTTAGTCTTCCTCCCAGTATGATTTGAGGCAATATAACAGGTATTGTTTAGTGAAAAACAACGAAGGAAAAACAATACAATCGAACGGACCGAGAACAAGTGATCAACTTTTTTGAAATACTGTACTGTAGTGTTGCGCCACAAGAATCAAGGCAGTCAGCCAGAAAGTAATGCGTTGAAATCACTGGCGTATAATTGAAAGGTGGAGACGAAACCGTGTCAGCCTGTGTAGAGGTGAAAAGAAATTCAGTTGTGAGTCATCTCTGCGCAATAGGAAAAACTTGATCATGAGGGGTGCTTAATGGCGCCAAACTGCCGAAATTGTGCCTTCGTCGCGAAAAAGTCCTCCATAACCACACTCGCCAAAAATTTCCATTATTTCGCGTATTGAGGATTACTGGTGCTGTACCAAGAGTTGGCATAATTTTCCGGCAATAATCCTCAACAATTGTCGGGTGTTCCTTTGACTTCAAAGTGCCTTCCATTCCCTCAAACGTCATTCGGAACATTGACAATTATTCAAATAAATAGTCGACGGCACAAATACATGATGGATTATTTGAGCCTACATAATACAAAACGTCAGATGAGCAAGAGAAAAGGGAAACTCGTGATGTGCAATGACTCACATACTGTAAGTACTTTCCCCAAACCACTCCTTCTTCGGCCGTGAAAGCCGTACTAGTATTGGTATTGAGGTCGACAGCAGAAATGACATTAACTATTGGGCCGATTGAACAGGAGAGGTGTCTGAGATGTTAATGATCGTCCCGTCATCACAGATGACTCGGAAACGGACTAGGCCAAAGAGGAGAAGAGGGCGATGGTATTTCAATGCAATGAATTAAGAGGGTGCGGATATCTAGACTCACGAACGGTGAACGGTGTGCCCTTCTCTTTCCGTATGCTTGTAAAGTAAAGTGTGCCAGAACCTGTGGAGGTGGAGTTAAATATATCGACAACTTAAAAATAAACTCAAGACGCGAGCTCGACGACAACGACGAACCTTTTGACCCCTTGACTCTGAAACTGACATCAATATTACCCTGCAGCTGGCTTATCTGTAATGGAAAGTAGAAGAAAGTCAGAAAGCAGGAACGGAAAACACAACAAGATCCAGAAAAGAACTCACTCGGCCGTTCACAAGAGGGTCACCATTCAGATACCACTCTGGTTGAGGTCTAATGGCTTCACCCAAAGCCTGCTGTATTTGCGGGTCGACCTTCAGAGCCCGTACAATGCTGCGGAACACGGAACTCGAGAGCTTCTCTTGGTTCGTCGCATAGGTCATGAAGGCACCCCAAGCTGCCGCACCGGACGCCAAAACTGCCACAGCAATTGGCCATTTCGACTAACAATCCACCTTGTCAGAAAACACAAGCGTAGTTGAGAGCCGAATACATCATTCATTCTCTAACCTTTTCCCTTGGGAGATCCCTGAACGGAGGATGTTTGGCGTAGTATGGACGAGGTCGTGAAGTCTCAGAAAACATCTCGGCTTCTACGACGGGCTTTGATTTTGGAGGAGATGACGGGTGTGATGGTCTCCGAAGCTCTTCAGTACCGAAAGATCGAGCCCGACCTCTGGCGGACCCAGAGAACGTCTCGACAAGAGGTTGTTGTGTCGGTGGTGGAGGCCTTGGGAGCTCTGTGCTATAGGTTCTCGTCCATTGTCTTGTCAAACTGCGCGTCGAAACGCTCGACGTCCGAAACGCAGACATGACTCGACTGTGTGTGGTCCAGGAGTAAGAGGCGAAATGGACTCTAAACCGGAAACAAGAAAATTCGAGGCCATCAGTGCATAACGTGATCGTGCACCGGCTATTTCCTGGCCATCACTTTCCGAAGAACAACCACAAGCGCGCTTTCTACTGACAATTCCATACTCTTTTATTCCAAACTTGAAATCTCAATGGCGTCTCGACTTCTGTCTCTTATCCATAGACAAAATTTAATTCAGAAAGCATCTACTTATGGTATCCTATCGGTAATGTCGTCTTCAGCTAAAACATCACCAGAATTCCAGTGTGCTTCTTCAACTCGGACATTTCATGTACGTTTCTTGTCTTTTGCATTAAACCAAGCAGTCAACAAAGCATCTTTTCTGTAGTCCAAAAGGCATTTTTATTCTTCACCAATGCTTCAAAAAGAAAAAGGCATTGTCACAGGCGAAGACACGTTTTGGCAATGGCTCCGTGCGACTGGTGAGCCGAGCGATGTGATGCTGCAAATACCCTTGCAAATACCCAAGAAAATGCCGTACAAGAAAGGACAACGTGCAACAGAACGGATCACAAAGGCAGAAGCCCAACGCTTTCTGTATCCTTTGTTTCTGCGAGGCTGGGAAATTGAA
Organism: Psilocybe tampanensis; assembly: GCA_019904355.1. Lineage (NCBI taxonomy): Eukaryota > Fungi > Basidiomycota > Agaricomycetes > Agaricales > Agrocybaceae > Psilocybe > Psilocybe tampanensis. The sequence goes on along the minus strand of JAHXRV010001406.1, from coordinate 59,850 downwards.
ACCTTCAGCCTGTCAACTCGACTGGTCTTCGAATCAGCATATGAACATCATTCTATGACCCAGTTCATAAATTCGTTACAATCCCAAGAAATGGTCTGTTTTGTAAACTTCAAATTTATTGATCACTTTTCTCATCCTTCGTAATCGTCCTGATCTCACAGCATCACGTATATGCAGTTGACTTTTCAGAGCAAGAACAACCATCGATATATATCCAAACGTCCACCGATCATACCCAGATTAACGATAGAGAACACCCAGAAGACGAAATGGTTATTGGACGAGGTATCACACTCCGTGATGCTCGTTTTGCTGCGCTTCTCGAAAAAGAATTACACCAAAGGCGCGTTCTTTTTGTTCCGGAACGTCCAGTCGAATGGAACGAAGAGACAATATCCCAGTTTTGCGCAAAGAGAAAAAAAGAATGGAAAAGGGTGATGTCAGATTTGTCAGAATTTTACTTCGTATGCACCTTCCGTCTGTTTTCCTTTTTCGTTTTGCTCACCTGCTCATTTCCTCAGTAAAAATTAAGATTGGGGTTCTATTGATGCATTGCTGCGCATGTACGTTACGCTGGCTCCTTCTTCCTTCACATACTATTCATCCTGAAGGTCGCCGCGAATCAGATGTAGACTGTGTTTAATGCTTTTAGAACATGAGGCCAAACAAATGGCTAAAGATAAACAGCTTCTACTGGTTCCAACATGAGGCGATCTGTTGAAAATAACACTCAGAGCCATATCTAAGCACTGCAAGTCACCCACCGTTTCGTCCACTCTTTCTGGACAATGCCATTTTCATTAATGTTTTCTCCTTCTCGGGGAGAAAACGACCAGCTTCGTGCGTTTCTGGAGGCTGCTGTTCCCCCTCGCCTTGAATATCCCAACTCCCAGCCCCGGATACATTTCCGACGTTATGTTCCATTTTTTCATGCACATCCAAAAATCTTTGACCGCATTTGCACCCCTTACCATTCTTCCAATTTTGAATATCTTCTTCGTAAACACAATCTCACTTCATCCTACCCTTTACTTGTACGAAACCTTCGTAAGGGCTTTCCTCTCGGACCCATGCCACCCCTTACAAAGACCAACATCATCAATAACTCCCCCTCGACGGCCAAACACATGGATGCGATCGAGAAAGACCTAGCCAATGAGGTCAAGTCCGGCAGGATGCACGGCCCCTTTCCAAAAGCAATGGTTGAGCGAATTCTACGCGGTCCATTTCAATCTTCGCCACTAGTTGTCAAGATCCAACCTGATAAAGTTCGCCTCTGTCGCCATCTTTCGAAGGATACCGACGGTATCGGCTCCGTCAATTCCTTTATCAAAAAAGCGGACTGGCCCACTCGTTTCGACACGGTTTCTCGAGTGGCAGACGTTGTAAGTTGCTCGTTGTGCCATGTCTTCCCATTGATCAATGTACCTCTCTTAGATCGCACTGGCTCCTGTAGGGACCCAAGCATGTGTGCTCGACATAGCAAAATTCCACCGCACCTGTCCTGTCCTCCCTGATCATAAATGTTGGCTTGTAGTCCAAGGTCGACCTGGTGACTTCTATATCGACCACGTCCACCCGTTCGGGACCGCGTCGGCCAGCAGCAACGCAGGAATGATCGCCAATGCCATGGTCGACATCTGGATCGCAGAAGGCATTAAACCGATCCTCAAATACGAAGATGACCTCAGTTGTTTCCGATATCCTACCCCTAAAGGCGCCTTCACCTCCAACAATGGATTCCGTTACGACTACAACCGCGAATCCATGCTCAAACGCATAGCCCCACTCAATGTTCCTTGGCACCCAGAAAAAGGAAACGATGAATTCACCGAGAACATCACCTTCCTTGGCCTCTCATGGGACCTGAACAAACGTACTGCCTGTCTTCCTGAATCGAAACGCCTTAATTTCCTCAGGCTTGTGGAGTCTTTCATCGATCTCTGTCGTCACGGAGCATGCCGTCTCAAGGATGTTGAACAAATTCATGGGTCTTTATGTTATACCACCTTTATCTACCCAGCTGGCCTTTCGTATCTCCCATCTCTTACCAAATTTGCGATGTCTTTTAAAGACGACGAAGAAATTACCCAGAAACCTCACAAATCCGTCATCACGGACCTCAAGTGGTGGAGACAGGCCCTCTCCAAGATTGGGGTTTTCCGCAACCTTGTTCCCAGGGGCCCTGTCATAGACTTGGGTATTTATGTCGACGCCAGTGCTTCTTGGGGGATAGCAGTGGTGATCGGTGGTCGTTGGGCAGCTTTCCAACTTTCCCCGACTTGGCAAGAGGCTGGCAAAGACATAATCTGGCTAGAAACACTGGCGGTCGAATTCGCGATTTATTTTCTCGAAGCGATGGGTCGACGTGAATCCTCGTTTCTCATCCATTCTGATAGCCAAGGGACGATCGTCGCTGTGCTGAAAGGGCGGAGTGCCAACTATCACATTAATTATTCGATCCGACGGTCGTATGCCGTTCTTTCTTCATTGTACATCACGCCTTCTTTCGTTTTCGTTGCATCTGAAGATAATCCAGCGAACCCAATTGCTAATGGGAAACCCGGTCATCGTAAGAAGAGGCTCAATTTGAAATTCCGTCTCCCTTCCGAACTCAAATCAACATTCCTTCCTAATCCTGCTTTTCTTTGACGATCCTTTGGTATTGAGGAATCCATGCAACTAATTATTTTTCCGACTGCTTTCTTCTCTCGTACTATGTACAAAACTTTTCATCCTTACAGAAATGTTACACTGAAGTCTGACATTGAAACATCCCTTTACCCTCATTCTCGATTACTACCCCAGTTTGCAGAGCAGACCGTGCCCTAAATGAAAAAGATCACTCTCTCATGAATTCTTTCACTTCCTCCACTAGTTCATCCGTGTTATCAGTCGCAGCGAATGAAAGGTTTTCAACTTCGACATCCTGCCGCATATGGGTCTCATCCGTTGTCCCAGAGAGCGGCACGATGCCTGCAGCCTGCGCCAACTTGTAAATGGCTTGTGGAGCCGTCAATTGTGAGATCTTCGCGAGTTGCAAAGGGAAGGATGATTCATCAACGATGGTGATCCTGACAATGTCCAAAATGATCTGCAAGAAGCAGCCTCAGCCAGCAAATACCATGATTATATTGTATGACGACGACGTACTGATACATTATCCCCGATTCTTTGCAATAATTGACGATATTCTGGTCCCATCCGTTACCCTCATACCAACGGTTCTGTACAACCTGGACTTTCCTCGCCTCTTGCAACGCCACAAGTACCCGAACATCATACGTATTGCTAACTCCAATCAAACGTACCTTACCTTCGTCCTGCAATTCCATAAGTGTATTCCAGGCTTCCATAGTCTGTTTGAGAGTAGGAAGCGGGGAATGAAGAAGGTAGCTGTCGAGATAGGTTGTGCCTAGGTTGGTTAAGGAAACTTGACAAGAGCTCTTGATCTGGTTCGAAATTGTGTCCGCTGGGTTGTAGGGGATGGGCTGGGAGGTATCTTGCCCTCCGATTGGCGTGTACCTTTCGAATATGATAAGCCCCAATGCGAACACTTCCGCCGCTAGCATCTGCGGAAAGGTGGATATACATACTTAGTTTGCAGGAAAAGATCTTCGCGTTTTATGTTGTGCTCTTTCTGCAATTGGAGCAACGCTTCGCCTACAAGATCTTCGCTGTGTAAATTTAGATTAGATTTAAAGGGTCGACATGCATTAGACACCTGTATCAACACACCGATAATGCTTTGGCTGACAAGCTAAAGGGTGGTAGAAGAGGTCTCGGTCAAAACCTCAAAGATAAATCATCGCATACTGACCAGTATCTATGGCCCTGAACCCGTTCAGAACAGCGCGCACGACAAGGGCTGTTGTCCTATCTTTTTTCCTGAAATACATGAACCAAGGGGTGAGCGAGCTTCACCTTCAAGGAGGCTGAATATCTGCTGAAGTCGTACCAGGCGGTTCCATAAATTATCTTCTTGGTTGGCCAGGACATGTTGTGTAAGGCGTTTGGGAAGAAGTCACAGATTCAAGTCAGAGTAAAAGTCCAAGTTCTGTAGGCGAGAACGTCATGCCAATTTGATTAGAAGCGATCAGGTGACGTAGTTCTCTATTCTCTGTCACGAAGGTGGGTTGAAGGTGGGCGTTCGATGGAAATACTGAACGTTGAACATTCGAACACTCGGACGAACTGGCAAAGAGAAATTTAAAGATTAAAATAAAGTTCAGCTGGGTATGAGGAAAACAGGTCGACAGACGAGATAAAACAAAATGACTTTCTCGAGTCGTAGAAGTCTACACCACGAAACCTCATTTGAATACCACCACCTTCTTTTTAGGGGCAAGGGGAAGGTTCCCATGCGCCTTGACAATGCCCGAACGCGCTCCTGCTTTGACTTCAAGCAGCTCTTTTAGTTTGTTTTCCCTCTTTTCATCCTTGTCGACTTCTATCGTTCTTCGTTTGAACGAATGGAAGTCATCTTCATCCGCCCCAACTTCTCTGCCAGTTCCAAAGACAGTGGTCGCGTCGGTTACTGTGGAAATTCATCAGTTCCAATGACAAACACATATGAAGGCAATCACACGTACTCTTGGTTCTGACGCCACAGTCTTTCGCCAAATGTGAGGTCTCTCCACACAGTTTACAGGATCCTCCGTTCGGATACACACCCTTCGCTTTATTTTCCGGACAGGCTGAGGCGAGGTGACCCTTGCCGTTACAAACAAAACATGTTGCGTGAGGGAAAGGGTCTGAGGGATTTGCAGGCTTGCGGCATTTTGCCAGACTATGTTTCGTTGAGCCACATCTACATAGAGAGTTACAGGACATGAGTATCTCAATTCGAAAGTCCAACACCCAACAGAAAATTCGTACATACCTATAACAAATTCCAACACCCTTTTCTCCATCCGTTCCAGAGTTTTTAGGACAATTCTTGGCTGCATGGCCTGTTTCCCGACAAGCAAAGCATATGGTCGCTGAAGATTTTCCTTCTATCCTCCGTAATCGTCTGGCCTCTGTAGCATCGAGGACTGGCACAAAGGTCAGTAAATGTTCTATTAAAAACAACGAATGACAAACTTTTTTTCTTCCTATCCAGATTCCGCTTCTTCTTCTTCGCGCTTTTGCTCATCTCACTGTAAGGCTTTGGCTCCTTCGTACTCTCGTCCTGGGTTTGATTCACAGCCGCTGGTGTTGGCTTGGGAGGTTCTTCGCCATTCAGCAACGCCGCCTCGAGGGCCCTCTGAGCCGCATATCCATCTCTTTTTGACATCGGTGTGCGTTTTCTCTTTTTCTTCGGTCGAGGAGCTGCGTCTGCGCCTTCCGAAGTACCATTTCCTGCGGTGGGCTCAACTCCTGCAGTTTTCGATGAAGTCGCGGGCTGATCGGCAGGTAATGAATTAGAGGCATCGTCTCCAGAGAACCCTGCCTGTAGATATGTCCGTTTTATTCCAAAGTTCGTCACACGAGTCATTTTCAAATGGTTATCGCCTGGAGGTTTTGGACGTACAAGTTTTTTGTTGGTACTAGCAAGAAGCAAGAATTGTGATCAGCGTGTTAAAAATAAAACAGCTCACATAAGCAAATGAAGCCGACGCGGCTCTGATCATTACGACCTGCTCTGCTCATGGTTCTGTTACACCCTGAACAGGTCATTACTTTGCCAGGACACCACCACCACGATCCCCCTCAATATATCTATGAATAGCGATGATCTCCCTCATGAAATTATCGTCTCAATTCAACGCGTTTTAGAAATCCAGCAGGCAGAGGAAGTCGACCGTTTGGATGGCCTTTCGGAAAAGTTCAATGCTGTAGCAATCCTGAACGATTTCTTTCCGGATGGTAGGTAAAAGAGCTTGATTTGATGGATTTTATTCAATGTTCGTGTTTTGTAGAAGCGTCGCTTGCCCATCTCGAGGACGTGAGCACTCGGTTGGAGGAGACACACCTCGAACTCCAGAAGGAAGTCGACACTCTCCAAGCAGAGCTCAGAGTCAGTCAGGACCCAGACAGGATGTCTGTTATCCAAGAGATGATTTCCGTATGTGTTGTTTGACTTGAGTGTTACCCCCTGCTCAAATGTTATCTCGATAGGACTTGTTGGGTCAAATGTCACGGATACGAGAGAAAGCAACAGAGTCTGAAGCTGTGGTGCGGAATATCACGAAGGATATTCAAGTTTTGGACCTGGCGAAGAAAAATCTGATAATAAGCATGACTATGATGAAGAGGCTACAAATGCTGGGTGCGAATTCTTGAATATCTTTTGTACGACACAGGATGAGTCTCATTCTCTGCCCCAAGTCAACGCGCTGACACAATTGGAGGATTTGATAAAGGAGAAGAAATACAGTGATGTGGCTCAAACGTTAGGGGTGAGTGCTTCCTGACAAGCATGTCGAAATCATCTAATTTCATCAGGCTGTTAAACAAATATCATCGACCTTCAAATCCTACACCGCCGTTCCAAGAATAAATCGCATATGGAAACATATTCAAGAAGTTCAAACGCAGCTACGCACGCAGCTGGATGCGGATTTTGATGCATTGTGAGCTTACTTCCCCCTTCACCTTCGCAATATACTCATAGGCCATTTCAGTTACCTCCAGGACAATAACAAGCAGATCAAAGCACCGCTCATCGCAGACGCCTGTCTTGTCGTTGATGTTCTTGGCTTAGATGTCCGGACGCATGTCATCGAACGTTTCGTTGCTCTTGAACTGAAAGAATACAGGCGCATCTTTCGGTCAAATGATGAAGCCGGACAGTTGGACAACCTCTCCCGTCGGTTTGCTTGGTTCCGAAGGTTATTGCAGACGCATGAACTAGAACAAGGAAGGGTTTTTCCTGCGGAGTGGCGTGTAAGCTGGCATCTGCTGGCAAAATTCACAGAAATTTCAAGGTCCGTCATCGCTCTCGATGGTTCATGCGAATCGAAGTTTGAAATGACTTTTCAGAGATGATGTTACCAACCTTTTGACCAAAGCGGGCTCGAACCTTACCGTGAAGGCACTTCTGGACAGTCTGGCAATGACCACAGAATTTGAACAATCCATGGCGAAAAAATGGGCAACTTCCGTAAGTCTATTTTTTTTGTCTTTTTCAACGTGTCTAACATAGGTTCCTGTCGCAGTTCAAAGACATGCTCAAGGCGACCGATAATCCACATTCAGAACCTGGCAAACCTATTTCTGCGGCATTTGAGCCTCACATGGGCATATTTGTGGATGCGCAGGACAAGTATGCATCCCCTATCCTGATGCTTAAATTCTCGTTTCTAACATGATTTCGTAGGGTTCTTGCAGATATGCTTGCTCCTCACCGCAAGAGCAAAGTGGCGATTCCGAGCAAGGCACCAGCGAGAGCATCCTCAGACACTGCACCTTCCACCGATGACCATCAGACATCTCCCATGACGGTACTACCTTCCTCTACAGATTTATTCTTTTTCTATGGCCAAAGTTTGGAGCAATGCGCCAAGCTGTCCACTGGGCAACCTCTATTTGACCTATGTACACTTCACAAGAAATGGCTACGTATTTATGCTGGTAAATCTTCCAACATTCTTAAAATCTCATGTAAACATCTGATTTTCGTTTATAGAAGAAGTTCTTGTCGTCAATACCAAACGGTGGGTGGATTTCTCGGTTATCCCAAACCGATATTGATATCCTGTGTGTAGGCCCACAACAAGCTCTCGGAAATCGATGGAAAACCGATTTGATCAGGATCTAATCAAGCAAACTTGCCTGTTAATCAATACTGCTGATTACTGCCAGACAACCGCTTTTGAGGTACTTTTATGAAGTCGATCGTCCCTGTGTCGTTGTCATTGATTCGCTTTTCAGCTAGAGGAAAAGGTGAAGGAAAAAATCAACCCGGAGTTCAAAGATAAGATTACCTTCCAAGTCGAATGTGACCTTTTCGTCAGGTGAGGACGCCCTGTCCCTTGCTTGTTCCTGTCAGCTAAAAAATCCTTCAAGCTCCATCTCAACAGCCATCAACGTCATCCTAAGGGAGTTCGAAACCAATTGCGATCCGTCATTCAACACGTTAGCTCGAACCTCTTGGTCAACCATCAATCAAGTCAGCGGCCCATCCCCATATACAAGCGACCTGGTGAAATCAGCAGAGCAGATTATCGAGTTCATCAAGATACTTATCGAGCAAAAGAAATATCTCCGAAATATCTTTGACAAAGCTTCAAGGTGAGAGGCACAGGCGATGTTGTTGCCATTTCATCTTCATAACTGACGTCGTTGTCGATTAGTATCATTCTTGTCAAGTTCACAAATTCGCTTGTCCGAAGTCGACCTTTGAAAGAAATAGGAGCTGAACAGGTGCACCCTTCTGTTTTTTGACAATTGGTATCTTGGCTTACTCGTAGCAGTTGCTCATTGACCTGCAGACTATCAAAGCCTTCTTGGTTAAGCTACCTGGCGAATCTTTATCCAGCGCATCGTATGTCATTCCCCCTTTTTTCCCCCTAACTTCGTCCTAATCAGAGACAACAGTTACACGCGGTCTCTTAACAAGACGACTACCCGTCTCGAGGCACTCTTGAAGGTCATCGTCACACCAGAGGTCGGTCTCAGAGACATATATTTGACCTACTTTGCTAATGTCATCGCGTAGGATCCTCCTGAGGGTTTCATCCTAAACTACACGCTTTTAATTGGAGATGCTTCTTTCTCCAACTTCCAAAAGGTTATGATAAATTCCCTTGACCCATTGGCCCATAGTTTACATTCTATACTCAGATTCTCGATTTGAAGGGTACACCCAAAACCACTCAAAATAACCTTCTCGACTCCTTCTTGACCATCACCAGCACCAAGACGGATCTTGAGAGCACGTCATTCTTATCATCACTCGATATGGACCCTCCGGCAACAGGTCATGCAGGAGGAAGTCTGATCAGTCCCGGTGCCAGTCGGGTGTCGCTGCCTCTCGGAGGTGCCGCAGATGGGATCTTTGCTAATATGGCTGGTCCCGGACAAAGTGGCCCTACGACAGGCTCGAGTACGGGTGAAAGCGCAGCCGGTCGTGCAGAGAATCATCGGAGAGAGGTCTTCTCTGACTTCCGTCGATTTGTTAGCTTTGGCCTGAGAAAGGACTCGACCCCTCCGTCGTAGTTCAATGCTGCGCTTTATCATTTATGGCTTGTGTTTAGTAACACACCACGCTTAATTTTAGAACGCAATTATACCCCATACGTAGGAGGACACGACCCGACGGAAAGACTAAATATAATGGTATTGTACACTTGTTTAAAACAATGTGGATGGGTAACAGGCTTGAGGTATACATTCCGTAGTTGAGATGATATTGGGGTTTGGAATGGATAAAGCACAGATAGGATGTAAAGGATGTGAATGAATGTAAAAAAAAATACAAACAAAAACTTTAACAAAACATAACAAAGCGAGGGTTCTTCAGCTAAATGGGTGTCCGGATTTATCAGGAGGGTTTAGTTGGTCGTTACTTGTGCTTGGGTTAGATCTTTGAGGTCGCGGCGGTCGAAGCGGAACGTGAATGATTCGCGGATGTGGAAGGAGAGGATAATCCAAGCACCCTACTGACTAGAATGCTTGGATCGAACGGTCGGGGTCTGTGTTCAAGTTCGTCTTGGGATCCAGGTAATGGGGGATGGTTTGGGTGAAAAGATGACTGAGAGCCGAGGTTTTGACGAGTGGTGGAAGAAGCGTCCTCCGAATCGCTGTGTCGGAAATGGACTTCAGAAACGGACATGGGTATACTCTCGGTAGGCGACTCTAAACCTTCCAACACAGGATGAACGTGCACATCTGCAGCCTGAGTAAATCCCGAAACGGGCGATGTCGTTTCTGATTGGCGATCGTGGGTGCTTGGAGTGAAATCCATGATGTGGTGCGGTGATGCAGGGATGTCGACCTGCACGGCTATTGGAAAAGTGCTGGAATCCGTCGACCGAGCATCGGTGGGCGAGAGCTGTTGGGATTCTCCGGATGAGTTGTTTGCAGCTGCAGCTGGTGGTACCAGATTGGTCGCTATGCTGGGGACGGTCGTGTTACTCCATCGGGATTTTGGCTCCATGACTGCTGGAACAGAAAGTCGGGCCTCGTTGATGGGTCGTTCTTGATCGGACCCTGTCCCAGTGCGGATGGAACGCGAACGCAGAGAACCCTCTCGCGAGCTGGTAAAGTCAAGGAAAGAGGTCACACCATCTGAAGCTTCTGAAGATGGCTGTTTCGGAGGTGCTAGTGGCGTAGGGAACGCCATAGGCGTGAGTCTGAAAGGCAATCTTGAAGTTCCTTGTACGAAATCGGGAATGCGAGTTATCGTCGTTGTCGTTGCGGTCGTTCCAGCTGGAGGAGATGCGGGTGGTTGGGGTAAACGCCTCAAAGCAGAGGACTGTCGTGAGGGTTTTCTGCTGGAGCTGGCGGTTGTGTAAATTCCATCGGATGCCTCATCACTAATAGTAGCCACCGCCGCTTTCTGTGAAGCGGATCTCGAGTCGAAATCGACATGGAACGGACTGGTAGCCCTGACGCTGAGAAAAACACCATCCCTGACCTCCACTTCGTCCTCGTCGCTTGGGTTTGAGGGTGGCCGTGGGAGAGGTTTTATTTTTGCGATAGGTTTGGTTTGGCTCTGGTTCTGGTCAATCGCTGACGGCATATCCTGTGGTGATGCTGGCGTCGATTCCACACTGGGCGAAGCGATCAGGGAAGTCCGATTATCGTCATCGTCGTGCCATTGCGATAGTCGAGGTGCTTCGCTTGTGCGAGGGCTTAGGCTTCTTAAAACATTACGCATCGCACTGGGCTCTACGATGCTTGGATTGTCCTCAGTGGTGAGACTGCCTCCATCATACCTTGTCAAAGCGCGCATGGGAATAGCCTCAGGCTCTGGAGGTGTGAGCTGGAGGTGGGGGTATTCATTCCCTGTAGATTCTGGATCTGAGCTCGGCTCGCCTTCGTGGAGCAAGAACCCATTGCTGTTCTCTCGGTGATGGGGTTGGCGAGGGTGGTGGTGGTGCGCACTTGGATAATCGGTGTTAACAGGCGAGTATGATACAGATCGTGGTCCAGAAGGGATGCTTGAGGATGGGTTTGAGCCACTTATGTTAGAGTTGGAGTTGCGTATCGAATCGCGATTTGACACAGACGCAGCGTAGGACGGCGGCGCAGGATTTCGGACTTCCTGTGGGGATGGTTCGGCGGCTACAAAAGTAGATACTTGGCCAACAGACGTCACTCTCGCAGACCTTTGGCCATTCGACACGCGTGTCTGCCTTTGTTGGTGAAGAGGCAAATCTAGCGTAAAGCTTGGCGACCACGACCTGCCAGTGATTTGTCTGGCCTTTCCTTTACTCTTCGCGCGAGCTTTGCGTCTGGCAGACGATTCCGTGCTAGGTGGATCGCTCATCTCGCTCCTTGGTCGCTCTTCGATGGTATCGCGATCAGTGCGACTTTTCCCATTCACAGAATCCGAATGCCTGAAATGAAGAGGTAGGCTCACACCACCGAGACTACCATGGACGGCTTCTCTCCTCCATCGCGCAAAACCGCTCAACTGACTGTGTCGTCGACCATCATTGTCCACAGGGCTTGTCTCTTCGAGATCTGGACCCTTATCGTAGTTTGGCTCTCCTGATGTGGCAATGTCGATGACTCCAGCAGCTTCGTGTGCTTTAGGGCTCTGATCGAATCGGGTAGTGGCGAGTCGACGTTCGTACTGGCGCCTTCGCTTGCGAGGTCGGTACCAGAGGAAAAACAGCAAAATAGCTGTTATCAGGAGGAAGGCCAGAATGCCAGCAAGTATGAAAGCTGCTATGGTGCCCTCTGCGAAAGACATGCCGCCTATAGCACCAGAAGTGGTATTCGTAGCCGAGCTAGTAGGAGCAGGCGGGGGGCTAGAAGAAGAAAGGGATTCGATAAGTTTATGTGTGGTTAAGAACTAGATAACGATGAGAAAACTCGCTTATAGGAGATGAACGTGCTAAATCCGCCAACTAGCAATGAAAGATCACCGCCATTCAGGTTCCGAACCTCCACGGAATGTAACGATTCTGGGTCCAATCCAGAAGCGAAAAACAAAAGTGATTCGTAATCGGTGAAGGAGGAGCGAGCGGAATAGGTCGTGGTCACATTATCCAGGATGACCGAATAGTTCGCTGCGTCTGGAGAGGTCTTCCCCTGTAACAGGAAGGCAGTTCCTGGTGGCGGAGAGGATGTGGTAAATATTTTATCGTAAATCACAAGTTTGCAGGGGTATCATACCATTAAAGGTTGTGAGAGCACGGTCTCCTACAGTAGATGACGAATGGACAGAGACACCTGTTGACGTGTTCTTGAATGACCATCGGCCTCGGAAGGAGATGTCGTTATCCTGGAGTCTGTCAAGGCGGAAGCTTACGCTTGAGGAAAAGAGAACAAAAGTGGTTAGTAAAAAAATGCCGACTGGACTAAAACAAGTTATTTATACTCTAAAAAGGCGCAAAAACTTACTTGGACCAAACAGGAATGGGAGTAGAGGTAATTACAGCCTTGTCGAAAACTAACATAGATGAATTAGGTGGGTTTTGCCCTTGGGGTATCTCTGCTGTTAAAGTAATGTTGTGGTCTGCGTCTTCAAGTCCTTCGATGTTGGCAAGGATGTTATTGTCGATTTCCGTTTTGTTTTCTATAGGAATGGACTGTCCGTCGATTGTTATCGAGTAAGATGCAAGGGTGACATTTCCTTGCAGTTGTATCCCAGTTCCTTATCAACGAAGGGAATGTCAGCAGGAGCAGGGTTGCATGAAGGATTGGTGAGGCATACCTCGCCATCGAAAGGCCAGTGAAGCGCCATCGAGAGACGTGATATGGAGACTAGTGCCATTACCAGCCTCACCAATGGACGCAGCAAAACCCGAGAGGTTGAAATAAGGGTTCCAGCCCGCACCAAGATTCGGGGTCGTAAAGGTATCACCGAAAGGAGAGTAAGATACAGTAGGAGAAGTGTCGTCCACGCAGAATTGAACGACGTTCTCCATGTATTCATGGGCTCGGTCGGGTCCAGCACGAAGAGATGAAGAGAGTAACCCTTGTGATGAGTGTGGCTTATGTATCAGAGACTCTCTTCCCCCGCAAATTCGATGGATCAGATCCGAAACAGTGAGATGATGAGTCGTCGTCTGACGGCCTGGAGATCAAAAGGCGCCCCAGATGCCAGATGGAGGAGAGGCCAAGGGCAAGCGTCTATGAAAAAAGGAGGACAAGGAAAGGCTGGCAAGCTAGTGATAGTAGTAGAACATGGAAGCAGAAAGAGGTTGGTGAACCCGCCATTCTTTTGGACTCTATACTTAGCAGGACGGCTATGATTGGTAAACCGGATTTAAAGGCTGTCAGATGAAAAAGGAAAAGAAAGTAGTGTGAAAACCCATTTGGCCTAACATGATACCCACAAGATACCCTCCGACATATCCGTCTTGTTTTCGATATGTTTCGTTCGGAAGTTGGCTGAAAACAAACAGATTCTAACGTCTTCTTCTTCTTCAAACCATATCTTCCAGTAACCAACGAGGGCGAAAATACGGCTTTCCTCAGGTTACACATGTCATTTTCTAACTTCTGCTCTCCAGGTTATATTTGACACCATCAGTCACATTGGTCCTGCCGCTCTCACGTTTTGAAGGGTTTTGAACCAATTTTGAACATTCTCTCCCTCCGATTTCTCTGGTGCGTTTCGTTTCTGTACTCCCCAAGTATTTCCGTACTTATCTCGAGTACTTTGTTCTTAGAAACCACGGCTGACTCAAGGCCCTTTCATGGCCTCGTCGTCTAGCGATCTCCCCGTCCACTTGATTGGAACAAGGGCTTTTCTGCCGGCTCTCTTCGCCTACATTCGAAACCTCGCCAGTTCCACTTCTCTTCCGCTTGATCATGTCATATTTCAATCCCTACTTCTCTGTCTCATTGCTGGTGACAAACATTTGATTCTTCGCGCTCCAGAAGAGGATATCGGACTAACAGTCAAATTGGTCGTGTGGGTGAGTCAAACTCCCCCCAAACCACCCCCGTATCTCAGTTGCTTTGGTCTACATCAAAGCCCCTATGTCCGTCGGATTTGCGCCGTATTCTTAGTGCCAGTTGTCTCGCACTGCCTTGCTAACGGTTAGGCGGAAAAGACTCTTCCAGTGTGTGCGCCCGGTCCTATCGCTGGCCCTGGAATATCACTAGGGCATCAGCACGAGTTTGATATCTGCCATATTGTATTCAGATGTCGGACTAGTTTTCTCTTGGATTCCTCATTAATGTCTAATGATCTCCTTACTTGTCGCATCATATTCATTTCTCACTACTGACAATGTCTTCATTTAGACACTTTCCTCCGTCTTCAACCTGTCGACCCATAAGCTGAAATTTCGAAACAAGCCGTCTGCACGATCACGAAACGACCACATCTCCCCGGCAACCGATCCGAACGCCTTCCTCCGATCCCTCTTTCTCCAATCCGCCTCCTCGTCCAATTCGAATCAGACGTCACAGGACGAGGGCTCCGTTGAAAATCCGAAACTCTTCGGCCATCATACTAGACACCGTTCGGGTGGTGGAAAACACCACAAGAACAGGTCGCATCACGAGCACCCGCGCTCGCGGTCCTTCCCCAATAATCTTGCTGCTGCTGCGCTGGCCCATGGAGCCTCTAATGACAGGAGCACCCCGGAACCTGGGGCTGTTGCGCCACTTCCGTCGATCCTAAAGCCTCAGCCAATCTATCCCGGCCATGGACATGCCGAGGCGCTGCCGTTACCACCTCTCCAAACGAAATCTTTATCAAAGACCCCTCAACTCCCTCAAGCTTTGGTTATTTCTGGCCTTGAACACGCTTCGGACGCCACTCAGCGTTCTCTGACGACTGTTTTAGGTGAAAGGAGAGTTGTTTTGGAAAGCAAGAGGGAGCCAGATGGTGATGATGATGGCGTTTGGAATTTACCAGAAGGATTTATCGCAGTGTATGTGTGCCCTTGGAGTGCCCGAGAACGGCCTGCCGTGCACAAGTCGTTGGTATGTCGGTTCAATGTTTCTCTGACGTCGCGGGCCTAACTTAAATTATCCCAGTTGGATAAATTCGCGATGAGCGCGAATGTGTTTGTGCCTCAGGATATCCGGCGTGATTTTCATCAACTCCCGTTCTCTTCACCGGGTGCTGCACCTCGGCCGTTCTACCCTAATTACTCTAATCCGGGTACACCTGTGTCTTCATATCCGGTGCCTCTGCCCATAAGCACACCTCCAACCTTCTCAAAATCCCTGCCGTTACACAAAAGACCGTCAACGCATTTCACTCCTCCAATCCTGCCCGATGACGTCATACCAAGATCGTTCATTAAGGCGTTGCAAGACGCCCAACAACAGAGGACACATATCTCGTATACAATGTCGCTTTACCTCTCGGACATCTTTTCGGCGACGAGACATAATTCGAGACTGGACGCGATGCTTTTGACGGCGAGGTCGATGAAGGACGCGGAGGATTTGGTTCGTGCGTCGAGGGTCGTTGGGAACGACCTTACGGGTATGGAGTTGATTCGACCGTCGGATGGTATTCATGGTGATGACGGAGAAGACCAGGACGAGCAGGACCAAACGACGTCGGTCAATGGGAGTCATGATCGCATCTCAAAGGAATACGTCAGACTCTCTGAAGATCGGTCTTCAACCGATGCAGCGTCCATTACCTCAAATTCTCGTCCTCCTGCTGTTACTGCCGAGTTACCCATTCTCGACGTGACGGAGGTACACGTCGCGCGGATCGTGCCCAGGGTGATATCCCACCGAGTTCGTCTGAGAGATGGACCGCAAGATGAGGTGTTGGCTAGTGCGCTGTTTGGCGCGACTTTCAAACCTCCGCCTGTGAAAGTTCCTGGTGGTCAGAAAGTCGAAACAGCTGAGTCTGTTAAAGCCGTTCTTGTCAGCATCTTATCCGAGGTGTAATCGTACGTAGTTCGCTTTTTTTGTGCAATGTGCAATTCCAAAAAAGCTCTAAGTATCAACATACACGATGAGACCGTTATCGGTCTTTGACCGGCTTGGTTGTTGTTCGATTCTGTTCTCGGTTTCGATTGGCCGCTAACGTACGTATGCAAATCCCCAAAAATCTCAAAATAATGTGCCCGGGCGCACTGCCCAGTTTCTTATTCGGACACAAACACCGGACATTTCGGTCAAATCAAACTGCACAAAACATCGACGTTCACCGTACACCTCTCAAAACTTGAGCAGGGCGATACCCAAAATCTCTGTAAATTTTATACATACAGTCTAGCTGGTATATCTAAAGGATTGACCACTTTCCAACTTTTTATTTATTTTTTACAATTTTTTTTTACTACCACAAAATCAAATTACGACATCTGTGACGGGACGCGAGGGCGCCGCTGGCTGTGTCCTCTATTGTAAACATGATCAGACATTAGAATTCTTCATTTTATCTTTAAACTCATTACAACACCATTGCAATATTATTCAGTTTCTTCCACCTCATCATATTTGTGACGAACCAGCACTGTGGAATTTCCTGAAAACTTCAACTTCTGAATCATGAGTAACTTGAACTCGAAGACCAACACGACAAACGAAGAGAATGGAGTCCAGCAGAAAAAGCGAAGGATTCCTGGAGCATGCGATGTCTGCAAGAAAAGGAAGAGTGAGTCGTGTTTCCAGTTTTTCAGTGCGCGATCCTCTCTAAAATGGCAGCATTTCTGTAGTTCGATGTGAGCGTTCCTCCAGACGTCGCGGGTTAAGATGAGATTACGCCAACTCATTATGTAGGTGACAGTGCACAAATGCCCGGTAATCGTTGCAGCCACTGCATCCAACTTGGATGCGAGTGTACCCACAAAGAGGTCATCAAGGTCTGCTTATGTCGTTGCATTTGTTTGAGCGGTTTACTTACTTTCCTTTAGGCATTGGGCCCCGCGAAAGGGTATGGCGTCTGGTGATGTCATGTATTCAAAGTATCTCACAGAGCCCAAGATACGTTGATAATTTGGAAAGTAGACTTGAGAAAATGGAGACACTGCTAGCAAAGGTGCGTACTTTTCCTAACTCTTTATTAACTGAAGACTAATGCAAAACAGTTACTCCCGCCAGGAGCAAATCTTGACAAGGAGGTTGATCAAAGTACCAGTGGTCCAGCAGAAATCGGCGAAGCACTGGGGACACCCAAGTCTGAACCAGAACCAGAACCTCTACCTCGTAACGATGATGACGACCTCAGCCGGGCAATTATCATTACATTCAGGAAGGAGCAGCGTTTCTATGGGAAGTCAAGGTCAGTATGTACTTGTTTTTCCTTGATCCTAAAACTTCACGTACTGAGTGATATATAGTGGTTTCCAACTTCTGCAAACGGCCTTAGAAGTAAAACAAGAATATACTGGAGAACCCATGACGTTCAGGCCAGTTCGTGCTGTGGATCGTCAACAGTTTTGGGAGCATCCATCGGTACGTTTTGTGGTATACTGGCTTTTTTGATCGCAATCTCACCTCTGCATACTTGTTTCTCAGTGGGCATCGTATAAGCCTGATCAAGAGGAACCCCCCCATTACGTTTTCCCCGACGATGATCTGGGACCATCTTTGATTGACGCGTATTTCGCCCAAATGAATCCTTTCTTCCCGCTCTTACATCGACCGACATTCCAAAGTCTGGTGGACCAAGGCTTACATCACGAAGATCCTATGTTCGGCTCTGTTTACTTGTTAGTGTGTGCGCATGGCGCGCGATGGTCTGAGGACCCGCGTGTGTTGTCGGATGGCACTGACTCTCCTCGGTCTGCTGGCTGGCGATGGTTCGAACAAGTTGATATTTATCGAAGACCCTTCATGCAGAAACCCACATTGTATGAGCTTCAAAGAATTGCGGTACTGTTTTCGTCCTCTTTTCTCGCGTTTTGTAGTTGGGGTAATTCTGACGTTATTATTGAGCTAGCTTTTCGTGATGTTCGCGTATATGACAGAAAGTCCACAAGGAGGCTGGACTGCAATTGGATTGGGGATCCGATTGGCACAGGATGTTGGCGCACATCGGAAACGACTACCAGATGACAAGATTCCCAGTGCTGAGAATGAATTATGGAAAAGAGCCTTTTGGTCAACATTGTCTTTTTTCGTTGTTTCTCCTTTTTGTGCTCAACCGTTTCGTTCTAGGGTCATTTTCAGCATCGAAAGAATTGTTTGTTCATTCGCCGGTCGTTCCTGTGGCTTACAAGGAGAAGAGTCAGATCGGATACTTAACTTTTTATTTCAATTCTAACCTGACACAATTCTAGCATTGACCTTGATCTCCCACTCGAATGCGATGATGAGTATTGGGAATTCGGATTTCAACAACCTACAAACAAACCATCATCAATTGTTTACTTCAACCTCTTTCTGGGGTTGATGGATATCCTTGCACATGCGTTGCGTACCCTGGTGAGCCAAACTGCAGGATTTGTGTTTGAAAATGTAAACCAATCATTTCCCCAGTATTCTTCTGTGAAGCATTCTAATTATCGTTTCGTCCGATTTTCGAAACCATCCGACCATGATCTCGTCACCGATTTAGACTCAATGATGAATGAATGGATGGACTCGGTTCCTCCTCATCGTAATTTTTTTCCTTGTTTTCGTTAGACAAAATTTTTCTAATTCAGACTACACAGTCAAATGGAATCCAAAATGTGAAAACCAGCTTTTCCTCAGGCAATCCGCTGCATTACATGCTGTCTATTATCACCTCCAGACATACATCCACCGACCCTTCATTCCGTCTCCTCGTAACCCTCTTCCTGGTGTTTTCCCTTCCCTGGCGATTTGCACCAACGCGGCACGATCATGTTGTCATGTCCTTGAGGTGTTTGCAAAGTCGGATCTGCTCCCGTTCACACATCTCCAGGTAATCTTTCTCAGAGAAAAAATTAGAGAAAGCAACTGACCATTTTTCTTGTATGTCATGCAGGTGGCAGCGTTTACGTCTGCGGTTATTCTTTTGCTTAACATCTGGAGTGGAAAACGTTCGGGGTATGCACCGAATCCGCTCCGTTATATGGAAGACGTCCAACGATGTTTGGCGATCTTGAAAGCCTCGGAACGCAGGTAATTTACTTTAAGTTGGTGCTTTGCCGGCACAGTCTTTCCATGATATTGATGTTTACACTTTTCTAGATGGGCATCAGCAGGACGATATTGGTTCGTTCCCTGAAATCATATCGCAACTCATATTCTAATCGTAAACCTAGGGAAACTCTCACTGAGCTGGCATCTGCCGGCGAAGTCTCATTACCTGAACAAAATGTATCGCTGGGGAGAAAACGACAGCGAGAGATGTCGGATGACGAAGTCGAAAATGATACCCTTCCAGTTCCACCTCAAACTTCAATCGACCATCAGTCACGGAAGATAGCAGGCAGTCAGCGAGCATCGACTTCTGCATACTTCCCCTTGCCGATGTACAGTAATGAACTAGGGCGATTGCCCATCTATGGGCAGCACACTTTCTTGGATACACATCACTATCCTGAAACAAACTCGGCTCAATATTTTCAACCTTCGATAGCATCAGCACTGCCTCAAGAAGTATCCTTTTCCCGTGTTGCTTCTCAGGAACCACCTCCGCCGGGATCTTCGCAGAACCTGCCCCGACATGATAATAATATTCCATTGACATGGGGCACAGCGCAATCGTTTACAAGCAACAACATTGGCCATTACCCACCGTCAAACGGTACGAACGCCCTTGTGACGGCAGATATGTATTCGCAAGACATGCCGGCGATGGATAATGACATCCTGAATATGTGGTTGAGTGCCCCGACGAGCCTTGAGTGAGTACATTTATTTTCTGCTCTTTCTTTTCGTGAACTGATCGGTGACTCCTTATCTTCCTCATACTTAGATCGGAGGACTGGAATACATACATATCGACTATGGGTCAGGTCACTCAAGGCCGTGGTCAGCAGGGATTTAGTACATAGCATTCTGGTTTTTGTTTTCTGCAATGATAGTAATACTTAAATTGGCGTGAGACTACTATGATAAAGCTGTTGGTCATCAGCACGGCTTTTATGGTTACCACTAAGGGGCAGGTTTCTCCTTCAATACCGGACTTCCATTATTATCGCGTTTGACGCACCTAGCCTCACTGGTTGACCTTTTGACTTGTCAACGTTCACCAGCCCTCGACGTTCAACCTTCAGTCATATAAATCATCGTTTATCATCACTCGACCCAGTGTATAGTTTCTTAACATGGCAGACGACTTGAACAAGTCGCAGAACAAGAAGCGACGCATTCCTGGAGCCTGCGATATTTGCAAAAGGAAGAAGAGTGAGCACATACGTTATCCGTGATTCCTATGATATCGACGGTCTCATTCAACTTCTCAGTACGGTGCAAGTTCGAAATTGGTGGTTATAATGCATTGTCTGAATGAAAGTTATTCTAGGCGACAGCGGCGAAATGCCTGACAATCGGTGTAGCAATTGTGTTCAGTATGGGTTTGACTGTACTCACAAAGAGGTCACCAAGGTAAGTTTGGACTCATTCAACTGCTATACACACTGGAAGTCCTGATCAAAGCCCTATCGCAACTACAACTAGACGTTGGGCTCTGCAAAAGGGTATGATATTCTTCTTTCTGAAAACAATATCGTCCAATGATTTCTCCATTTGAAGATATGTAGAAAGTCTAGAAGCTCGTCTCGAGAAAATGGATAAGCTATTGGCCAAAGTGCGTTGACTCTCCATCTATCTTTTGCAATCTAACATGCGCAGCAACGTAGTTGCTTCCTCCAGACATGGATCTCAATAGAGAAGTCGACCGCATGGACTCGAGATCCCCAGAACCTGAGGATATAGATGAATCCTTGAAACGCAACGACAATGAACACACATCTCTGGAGATCCATCTGAACAAGCTGACGTTAAATCCGCCGTCAAACCGATTTTTTGGGAAATCAAGGTGATGATTGCTCGTTTGCCTTCTGTTGTTGGATTTGTCACTCAAGATCTCATATTCAGCGGGTTTCAACTCATTCAAACTGCTCTCGATCTGAAGCTGGAGTATTCAGGAAGAAGCATTGGCAGTAAGCCACTTCTTCCTTTCAAGAGAGACTGTATGTGGGATTATCCGTCGGTATGTGACCCTGATTCAATATGATCGATATACGGACTGAACACATCTTCATTCTGCTCAAGTGGGCAAAAAATCCTGATCCCGAGAATGAATTACAAATTCCCAATTACGTTTATCCAGACGAAGATTTATTACCCATACTCTTCGACGGATACTTCAATGAAGTCAACCCATTTATGCCACTGTTGTACCGCCCAACATTCGAGAATTCTGTCGCTGCCGGGCTTCATTACGCTGACCCCATGTTTGGGGCGGTCGTCCTTTTAGTATGTGCGCATGGTGCACGGTTTTGTGAAGACCCGCGAGTCCTCTCGGACGGAACGGATTCTCCTCGCTCTGCCGGGTGGAGGTGGTACGAACAGGTCAGCGTGTTTCGTCAAAGTCTCATCAAGAGGACTACATTGCATGAACTTCAAATGTTTGCAGTAAGACATCTCGCTCCTCTACCGTTCAATGTCCTGCGATCCCTAATATGAAATCAGTTGCATGTGTCGTTTAGCATGGCAAACGAAACTCCACAAGGAGTCTGGGCGGAGGTTGGATTGGCCCTTCGGTTGGTACAGGAGGTGGGAGCTCACCGACATCGACGAAGAAAAGACCCGACACCGACTATGGAAGATGAATTGTGGAAACGGGCATTTTGGTTCGCTTGTCTCTTACCCCGTCCCTCTTTTTGCGTTCTGATGCCATTATTAGGGTAATCATGAGTCTAGACAGACAAGCTAGCTCGATATCTGGCCGACCCTGCGGACTTCAAGATGAAGAGTTAGTGTGATTGGGAAAAGACAATCCAAATACTTATTTTCTGATTGTACTTCAATTCTAGTTTTGATCTTGAATTGCCGGTCGAATGCGACGACGAGTACTGGGAATTTGGATTCAAACAGCCTCCTGATAAGCCCTCGTCAATTTCTTATTTCAATGCTTATTTGGGCTTGATGGACATCCTTGCCTATGCCATGCGATCAATTGTGAGGCCTAGCGATACATGCCCCTCTTTTTTCTAATGGTTCACCACTCCCTCTAGTACCCGATTAAAAGGACGAAACATATTTTCGGAAGAACGGAGCCACGCTCTGAACAGCAAATCATCGCAGACCTGGACTCGACAATGAATAATTGGATGGACTCTGTGCCCGCTCATCGTACGTTTGACATCTGGCATTCAATTTGTTCAATAAACTGACCTTTTCATAGTCAAATGGAATCCTAACTGTAAAGACAAACTATTCCTCAAGCAATCCGCTGCTTTGCATGCTACATATTATCACCTTCAGATATTTATCCATCGGCCTTTCATTCCTTCACCTCGAAATCCGATCCCAGTCTCATTCCCTTCTCTTGCTATCTGTACCAATGCCGCACGATCATGTTGTCATGTTGTCGAATCTTTCAATAAGATCAGCTCGCTGCCGATGGCTCAGTTGCAGGTATGTATATTTTTCTTTTCTAAAAATATTTTCTTATTCGATCCCTGACGGGATGATAGAATACTGCCTTTACGGCTGCTGTCATCCTTTTGTTAAATATCTGGAGCGGGAAAAGGTCTGGTTATGCACCAAATCCTGTTCGCGAAATGGAGGATGTTCAACGCTGTCTGGAAATATTGAAAGCATCTGAAAGACGGTAAGAACCTAACTCTGCGACTCTGCTTGTTGATCAATTTCTTTACCAGATGGGCTCTAGCAGGGCGATTATGGTTTGTAGATGTTGTATAATCGTCGAAGTCCAAGCTGATCTGTTTGTTATAGGGACATATTGACAGAGCTCGCCTCGGCAGGCGATGTGACGATACCCCAAACCGCACCACCACAGGCGCCGCGTGGAACAAAACGGAATCGCGACTCGGTCGATGACTCGACCTCCATATCTCTTCCAACGTCTCCAAGTCGTCCGTTGCATGACATCGCCGACTCTCGTCGCGTATCGAGTCATTCACCTAGTGCCGTCTCTCAGTCCCCGCCGCCTGCAATGACTCCAGAGTCTGAGCCAGCGTTATTTTCGCTACCGATGTACGGCAATGAACTAGGAAGACTCCCTGTGTATGGACAATTCAATTTCTCGGACTCCCTTGGGACCCGTATGCCTGTCGAAACACCCAATTTCGATCAATTCTTATCCTACCTCTCCACCGCCCCTCAGAACGTGTCGTCCCAATCTGATCCCGCCAATGTTCTCAATGGGCCATTCTCGTCAACGGGTGCTGGTACCGGTCAGCATATGCCAAATGTTCCCCATTATCAAGGACAACAATTTCCCTCCTCCGTTGATTTTTCTACACTGTTCAATACCCCGATGGACGTGGGTGCTTGGTCGCGAAACACGCCAGTAATGGACAATGATACCATGAATATGTGGTCGATGGCACCAACTAATCTTGAGTGAGTCTCTAGTCTTCCCTCCAGTTCGGCGTCACTGATCAAGCGTCTTTTCAGATTTGAAGAGTGGAATATGTATCTATCAAGCGTCGAACAAATGACTCAAAGTCAGCCCCGGGGGCAGTTTGCACATAGCACAAGTAGTTGAAGGCTCTAATGGATGGATTTAAGTAACTGTATGATTAATTATTTAACCCTCAACACCCGGCACCGAAGTTGGGGATGTATCAACAAAATATCTTAATTTACGCGCAGTGTAATTCACAAACATAGTTTTTTTCTGCAATTTTGACAGCACGGCATAAGTTTGACAAAGAGAATTGTCTAGGTAAGGAATAGAGGATCAAAAGATTGAAATATCGAGATTCGAAGCTGTCGGGTTGGATTGCTGAAGGGCGATGAACTGTGTCTACAGCACGTTTGTTCGGGTCCCATGAGAGGCCGAGGAAGGTGATATTCTCGGTGAATTCGTCGTTTCCTTTTTCTGGGTGCCAAGGAACATTGAGTGGGGCGATGCGTTTGAGCATGGATTCGCGGTTGTAGTCGTAACGGAATCCATTGTTGGAGGCGAAGACGCCGTTAGGGGTAGGATATCGGAAACAACTGAGGTCATCTTCGTATTTGAGGATCGGTTTAATGCCTTCTGCGATCCAGATGTCGACCATGGCGTTGGCGATCATGCCTGCGTTGCTGCTGGCCGACGCGGTCCCGAACGGGTGGACGTGGTCGATATAGAAGTCACCAGGTCGACCTTGGATTACAAGCCAGCATTTATGATTAGGGAGGACAGGACAGGTGCGGTGGAATTTTGCTATGTCGAGCACACATGCTTGGGTGCCTACAGGAGCCAATGCGATCTGAGAGAAGTAGATTTCACATGAGAATGATGGGAAGACATGGCACAACGAGCAACTTACAACGTCTGCCACTCGAGAAACTGTGTCGAAACGAGTGGGCCAGTCCGCTTTCTTGATGAAGGAATTGACGGAGCCGATGCCGTCAGTGTCCTTCGAAAGATGGCGACAGAGGCGAACTTTATCAGGTTGGATCTTGACAACCAGAGGCGAAGATTGAAATGGACCGCGTAGAATTCGCTCAACCATTGCTTTTGGAAAGGAGCCGTGCATCCTGCCCGACTTGACCTCATTGGCCAGGTCTTTTTCGATCGCGTCCAGGCCGTCGAGGGGGAGTTATTGATGATGTTGGTCTTTGTAAGGGGTGGCATGGGTCCGAGAGGAAAGCCCTTACGAAGATTTCGTACAAGTAAAGGGTAGGATGAAGTGAGATTGTGTTTACGAAGAAGATGGCACGGCGGGGGTGTTTCCATCTTGTATTTTGTTGTGACTTGCAGTGCTTAGATGTGTTATTTTCAACAGATCGCCTCATGTTGGAACCAGTAGAAGCTGTTTATCTTTAGAGGAGCCAGCTTAACGTACATGCGCAGCAAATAGAACCTCCGTCTTAATTTTTACTGAGGAAATGAGCAGGTGAGCAAAACGAAAAAGGAAGACAGACGGAAGGTGCATACCAAGTAAGTTTCTGACAAATCAGAAATCACCCTATTCCATTCAATGTTTCTCTTTGCGAGAAACTGGGAAATTGTCTCTTCGTTCCATTCGCCTGGACGTTCCGGAACAAAAAGAACGCTCCTTTGGTGTAATTCTTTTTCGAGAAGCGCAGCAAAACGAGCATCACGGAGTGTGATACCTCGTCCGATAGATTCTCCATGGTGATTCAGGGTATCATGGGTGGAGATCTGGACATATAACGATGGTTGTCCCGGTCCTTTCAATTCTATTGCAACTATGTCATGCTGTGAGACCAGGACGATTAGAAAAGATTAGGAAAGTGATCAATAAATTCGAAGTTTATGAAACAGACCTTTTCTTGGTATTGTAACGAATCTATGAACTCGGTTATAGAATAGCGTTCATCTTCTGATGCAAAAACCAGTCGAGTTGACAGATGGATGGGGCGAATTTGCCAGCCTCGCAGAAACAAAGGATACAGGTAGCGTTGGACGTCTGCCTGTGTGATATGTTCTGTTGCATGTTGTCCTTTCTTGTACGGCATTTTCTTGGGTATTTGCAGCTTTACATCCCTCGGCCCACCAGTTGCACGGTGCCATTGCCCAAACGTGTCTTCACCTCCGACAAAGCCTTTTTCTTGTTGAAGCATTGGTGAAGAATAAAAATGCCTTTTGTACTACAGAAAAGATGCTTCGTTGACTGCTTGGTTCAATGCAAAAGACAAGAAACGTACATGGAATCGAGGGGCACACTGGAATTCTGGTGATGTTTTGGCTGTTGTCACTAACGATAGGGTGCCATGAGTAGATGCTTTCTGAATTAAATTTTGTCTATGGGTAAGAGACAAAAGTCGAGACGCCATTGAAATTTCAAGTTTGCGATAAAAGAGTATGGAATTGTCAGTGAAGAAAACGCACTGCGGTTGTTCTTCGGAAAGTGATGGCCTGGGAGTAGCCGGTGCACGATCACCCTTCAATCATACATACGCCAGGGGGGTCCAACACATCACTAGCAGACTTCCATGGTTCCTGTAATCATTGGGCAATCTCGACGCTGCAATGTTTCAAATAGTTGACCATGGTCGGTTCTTGTAACGAGGCTAATATGGCAACATTGTAGATACTAGACGCTCATGCGGTCCCCTCAAATCTCGTAAAAAAAATTCTGGTATTTTGACTGCACGGCATAATATCGACAGAAGAGAATCATCTATGGAAAAGAATAGAGGATCGAACGATTGAAACATCAAAGGCTGTTGGTTGGGCTGCTGAAGGGCAGCGAACCGTTTCTACAGAGTACTCTGTTTGGCCAGACTGATCATCATCGGCATGGTGGGGTTCGCACTTTCATAATTGACATTAGGTGTCGCCATCCCGTTCATTTGCCACACGATTTCTTTACTTCCAAGAGAAAATTCGATATTCTCCAACAAAAGCGATAAAGCCACCTCTGTTCAGAAAGATATTTAGTTTTTTTGTTATCAAGGTGCAAGTGGTCAACTTACTCATCTCAAGTTGCGAGAATTTGAAACCACTGCAACATCCTTGATCAGTATCGTTGAGATGCACGGTGTTGAAAAAATGAATCTCACATGCACGCTCTTCCACCTCCTAGGAATGTCATCCTATAATGATATCAACGGCACAAAAAAACATTAGCCCTGGTAGGACCAAGAAACCCAGGATTGATGTCATCACTCACAAATGAGAATATATTCCAGACAACCGTGCCTCAATCAGTGATTTAGGTAAGGGATTGAGCCATCGTTCAGGTTTCCACTCGTAGGCATCTGGGCCCCAGAGTTCACGGTTTCGATTGGAGGATATGACAGAGGCATATATTTCAGTCCCTTTGGGGACCAATACATGATCGATATCATCGCCGTTTTTGTCTTTGATCGGTTTTGAAAATGGCATCACGACGTCTTTCACAACTCTGATAATTCAAAAAAAAAAAAAAAAAAAAAATCAAAATCTATGCCTGCCATATCAAGAAAATAGCTCATACGTTCTATTGGCCAAGGGCACCGGAGGATATCTAAAAAGGAATAATGAGATCAGAGTCCAAATTGGTTTACTCACGCACTCACAAACGAAGAGTTTCTCGACATATTGCGTCGAGATAAGGTAGTGAAACCAACTCGTCATATCCAACATCCTCTCCTCCATTCTTCGCACGCGCGGTCCTTATTTCTTCTCTGAGTTTCGACTGAACGTCTTTGTTCAGGGCAAGAAGGTGGATGACACGAGAAAGGGCTCCGGAGGTAGTATCTGTGGCAGCAAATGCGAGCATGCTGAGGAAAATATGAGCACCTGTAAGAAAGGGATTCCAGAGAACCTACCTGATGTTTCCCAACACTTCTTCATCTGAAAGCTTATCAGCCTCGCTTGCCTGCATGTTCGCCCTCACTAAGGGAATTTGTATGAATATTTCAGAAGAAGAAGAAAAAAGACGATCATAGACTCACTTAAGATACTGATAATATCCTTTCCTTGACCTATCTCTGCTGCCAGTGCTTCATCTCCGGCTTCGATGGCCTGTTTTTTAGAATTAAAGATTTCGATCGAAGTTTTGTGGAAAGTGTCGACAATTTCGCGGAGAACTTTCACGATTCCAAAAGGAACGAGGTCAACCACGAACTTTCGAATCGCTGGAGTCCCAATCCTGGTAAGTTTGGGCATCACGACAGTGGTTATAAGCTCGTCAGTGTGGCCTTGAAGCGGACTGCGGTAAACCAAAAATCTGATATTAATACTTTGCACGAATCCAATTCGACAAAATTTGTGCTTACATGAGTTGCTTTGCTGCAAGGGCAAAGGGATGTGGTTCTGCGTTCTCAGAGAGTTCGTCAAAACTGTATCCGAGTCCACTTTGGCCAATGAGTTCCAATGCCATTCTGGTCATCCACCTCGCAATGTCGACCTATGAGGACCGCAAGATTTACTAAGATAGGAAAAAAAAATCAAAGAGACGAACCTCAACAGCTCCATTTTGCACTTTGTCCGTAAGCACTTTTTGGACCTGTTGTTGTCCTAAATGAGAATGGTTCCATGAGAGATGTTGTATGACCCACCTTCCGTGCAACACCATAGAATATAGGGACTGTACATTCACAATCGAATAAATCTCTGAGATGATTACGTTATGAATTTTTGGGATCGACTCACGGATATTGCGCATATGTGATGCAGAAAATACGGGATTGAGCATCTTTCGATGACGACGGTGTGCATCGCCTGTTGGAAAACAGAATGAGAGATTTTCAAAGCCAAAAGGCCGATACTTGCGGACCCACCCAAGGTGCTGAGGATGCCATGACCATAGGCGAGTTTATTTCCCCTGATAAGTTCGTAAGAAATTAGCTGTCATGAGGATAAAAAATTGCTCACTCGATGAATCGAGCCGTTTCCTCGTAGACGTCTTGGTCCTTAAAATTGACTTTTCAGATAAGTTCTGTAAGCTATATCAATTATGTTACCTTGATAAAGACATGATGCAACGCCTTGGGGTCGAAAACATAAAGAGCATCCCTCTACAAAGCGACCGTCAGCAAATGAATATAGTTCCGTTGCCAGATTGTCTTACTCCAAAGGCTCCCTTCGTCCGAATGACAGGTCCATCTAAAAAAGGGTTACACGACGACTCGAATACAAAGACGATGCAAAGACTTACACTGTTCGGAAATGTCCTGGTTGAATTTCCAAGACCTGGGATTCACCAATTGGTTGAGAGAACCTGTATGCAACGAAAAAACTATATCAGCCAACATCGCACAACAATAACTAATGACAGATATTTCAACCTGATATCCACGATTCTCCAGGAGGTCCAGGTATATTTTCCAGAGGGGTCGGGAATAGACGGCGTCTGAGCAGCGGTAAGGAGAGGGTGGCACAAATGGCGAAAACCAAAGGAATACACTGTGTAACAGAAAGCATGGACGATGAGAATAGAGGGAAAGAATGGGATGGTCTAGGTTACATAGAAATAGGAAAACGCACCCGGGAATCATGGCAGGCGCTCATTACTGGCACTGCGGCACATTCTTGCGTGAACTGAGCAGTTGGCTGTGGAACGACCTGGAAAGAACATAATACGTGTCAGATGCTCTCGAAAATATGGGGAAGTCTCTCGAAGATAGAAGAATGCCACAAAAATAGTTCAACAAGCCAAAAAGAAAAATTGGTAGGTCGTGAAATATGGTGAGTTATGAGTCAGATAACGTCACTATCACCATTCTTGAAATTGGATTGAAGCTCGTGGGCGCGAGGAGCGTGTAAAGTCCGGTATGCACAAATGGCTTTGCTAGGTGGAGAAATAGTTGGTGTGGGTCGATGGAGATTAAGTCAATATTTCTCCGAGGCTGTCGGGAAACTGTGGCCACATTATATTTAAAACGCGTCATGTTGCTCCAGAGTGAAGGTTGAATATTTGAATGGCCAGTAAGCTGGGCTGAAGAAGAGAGGACAAACAGCTTTCACAAGAAGAGGAGAGCAGAGCTAGGCTCAACTTGAATAAGATGTGATCATCCTTCCTTCGACTTGACATATCATATGAATATGTAGGCAAATGCGTATCTGATCCCTGTCCCACTGTGGCATTTCCCACTGTAGGAATAAAAAGTCGAATCAGTATCGTCTCTGCGTGGTATATCAAGCAAATTATTGACCTGAACCTGAATATCAAGTATTGCATTGCAACCAGTTTGTAAGAGTGAAAATGGCACATGTCCCTATCAAATAGCGAGCATACTTCACGAAAACCTCATGGGTTTCCCGTCGGGCAGTTCAGATTATAGCTCCGCTTGGCCTCTTTGTAGAATATATGCGTGAGCAAAGAAGTTCAACAGCATCACAAGTCCAAACAACGTACATTCTAGGAATGACCCTTTCACGTTGACGAGATTCGCGGCGTCCACACTGAATTGCATGACCGCCCATATTTGACCAAAAATCCGTTGAACGTTTTCAGATCGAATTCAACCGCTCTTCCCACCCATCTCACTTATAGCTCTCTGTACTTCCATGCGTTCGAGAACGGCTTTATGCAGACTTGAACGAATCTTTTTGGGTTTTACAACTGAAGAACTGCCTGTGTTCAAATCATGAGGCGCGGTTACGGGAGTAGCAGACGGCGTTGTAGATGAGGAGGAATTCGACGCCAGGGTTGCAGCGGGGGTCGTCGCGAATGTACGCAAATGGGTAGGAACGATGATAGGTGTCGTACGCGGAGGAGGAGGCCACTAATTTTCATATGATGATCAGAAAGGGTACAAAGACCGAAAGAAAGAGAGACAAACGTACACCGCGGTTGGGCTGATTGAAATGCAATGCCGCCCACGGTGGATATTCCTTCTCCAATTTTATGATATGATCTTCAAGCAACACGAGTCGTGAAAGAAGAGTGCGCGGGGGTGTTGGAACTACGAATAATAACGAAAATGGATGTAAGATTCTGGATGTAGAAATAATAAAATTGACAAAAACGGACCAAAGCGTACGGCGAGATGTGCCTCGACATTTTTCATTCGGTCGTCTATGCCGGGATGTTTTTCAGCTGTGGCAAGGGACAGCGCTTTCTCTTCTGCGTCTTCTTCAGGTTCCGCGAGTTCTTTTTTCTCTTCTTTCTTCTTTTTGTCCTTTGTTCTTCGTTTGCTCCGTCGCGATGGTTTTCCTGACGGGACGTCTGGTTCCTCTTCATCAGAGTCAACAAGTTTGCGCTTTTGCCGAGTTTTCGTCACAGAATGTAGTTCTTTCTCGTCCTCCTCGATAGTGTCTGATGGGGGTTGTATGGTAGTGGGAGGTTCAGCAACTTCTGAGGAAGAGGGTAGAGGAGGTGATACGGCAACAGATTTGACGGTAGTAATTAAAGGTCCTTCTCCATATTTTGCGATATCATATTTTATCTGTTTATCCCGGTCGATCTTTTTGGCATCAACACGAGCGCAGGAGGTGGTTCCACTCTGTTTTGCCTTTTCTGTGTCTTCTTCAATGGAACCTTCAAGGCCCTCCTCCATTTTTCGTTTCTTCTCAGCCAGAGTGAATAGAAATTCGGCACGATTGGACGCATCGTTTCGAGCTCTGGTTCGGGAAAGGAATTCTGAAATGGACTTGTTAATCTGTCAAAAGGAGTTATCGAATCACAGCGAAGAAGAGATGGAAATAAACCACTGACTGATGATTGCGACCTTGGAACTACGCCATTGGATAAATGCACATACTTCAGTTTACGTTCGTTCAGAGCATTGATTTCGTCCGATTCAATGTTATCCATGATATTCACTTCAGAGTCCACATCCATGGCATTTTCGTCTTGTCTCGCTTTTCCCGCTATACGTTTTAAAATATCCTTTCGGATGTTCAGTCATTGCAACGGAATAATGATGCTGAAGACTCACTTGCAAACCGGCAACCATTTCCTTCAACGCCCCAGGCATCACCCTTTGCTCCCATTCAGAGTTTAAAACCAGCATATCACTCTCGAAGCCCCTCAATGTTTCAGTCATCTTCGTTTTGAGAAGGAATTTCTTGAGAATGTCGTCCCAATCCTTGTATGTTGTAGGATTTACAGGCGAAGTCGAGCGCGTGGCCTCTGTTTCATCTATCGCTCGTGCGTTAGAACTGGGTCTCTGTTGTACTGGCTTTGGACTCCGGACGGTGTAATATGTGTGCGGTTGGTAATAGGCTCCATATGGATTGTAACCGCTCGAAAAGGCCAATGGCTGCGTCGAGGTTGCGGCCTGTGAGGCTGCGGATGAAATCACATCCTGTTGAGCAGGCCACACCGTCGGCCAAATGGTCTTCCCTGCATGTTGTTGTTTCGGCTTCCCGTTTGTATATGAGGACGGCGTTGAAGTTGGAAGTTGTTTCTGGGAAATATTATCACCGCCTATTGTGACTTTTGACGTGCTTGCTGCTGATGGAGGAGGTCCTTCTGTCATTTTCAATACATAGCGTAGTAAAAGCAAAGATTGGGATAATTTTCAGTCGTTGTCGTCGTTGTTCAAAACAAAAATCTGATTTTCGTCCAATTTTCGTCTAGGGTCTTGCTAGGGTCGCGATTATCCGCATTTGGATGCTCTGCCAAGGGGCTTCCATAGTTCGTTTCTCTTGCACCAATCTTCTACCACTCTTTCACAGTTTTTCTTATCTTCACTTTCTGAATATCCTACAAACACCATCTCAAGCATGGCAAAGAAACAAAAAGAAGAGACGACCAGCGTTAATGCCACAGCGAACAGGGATATCATCCAAAGGCTCAATTTCCTCTACCAAGCGAGTGTATACCTTCAATCAGTTGCCCCATCATCGACGTTGAACACCAAAGGCAAAGAACGAGAACTCGAAGCTAAATGTGATAACGAGAAGGCTACAGATGCGATAGGACTGGATGCAGATCGTCCTTCTCGGTCTACAAATAAGGCAACGAAGAAGACGAAAGTCCAGCGCAAAAAAACAACTGGAGACCTCGCAAGAACATACGTCCAGTGCATGCGTGTTGTTGGACAGAAAACTACCGTCAAAATGTACGTGTATTCCGGACTTTATCAAAAGCTTGCTCTCACCCAAGTTTTCCAGTGATCCTGGCGTAAAACGCTCCCTTTGCTCAAGCTGTAGCTCAGCCCTAATACTCGGTTCTTCCGCATCCATACGCGTAAAACGCGAGTTGTTTGCTCTTTGAACTTTTGCGTTCAAACCGTTGCTTATCGTCTTCTCTATAGGATCATCAAATCACGGCCATATCATGATTTATACATGTCTTCACTGCAAGACAACGAAGCGGTTACCAGCACCACCCAACGGCCTGGATGAAGCTCCTCCGGCTGTCACAGAACCCACCAACTCCGCCCCAATGTCATCAGATTTACTCTCGCTCAGTGAAGGCTTGCCAAATGCTGACGAAATTGTCCCTGCAACGGAAAGGCAGCCAAAAAGACTAAGACGTACTGTTGTCTCAAAGCCTCTCCCCCTTTTTGGCAGACCGGATGCAGGACACGTTGTCTTTGGTGGAAACGAACGATTAGGGCTGGATGAACACTCTGGATTCGGTGTTTTATTCAGCTAATGGATGATTTTTGCCCCGAGCCTCGAAACATGACGATCCTCACGTCTCATTACTGTTTTTTGCATAAATCCAACAGCTCAGTTGCCTATCTGCTCAAATGTTCGCGAAATGGAAGAACTATCTCAATGTCCATGCTTTTCTATTACTCTCGGTTTTTCTCCTCTTCCACATCTCCCAATCTACAATTGCAACAAGTCGACGACGATATATCCTCTCCGCAGCCTGGTGGCGTTAAATCCCGATGACATCGCCCTATGCGAATGAGGAAAGTTTGACTTCAAACAGGCGAGCATAAAAAGTTAGGACAGACCTGACCGCAAACCAGGCTTGAGGTTTTCCTCCCTGAACCTGGAAAGCCGGCATCAAATTATACATATCTATTGTTAGTTAATCTGACTTAATTTCAAAGGATTTATCAGGATAATAACGCTGCTCACCAGTTCAGCTTCGTATTCTTGGAGCCATACTCACATCCTCTCGATGTCGATACGTTGGAGAGAATCATTTTGAGGTCTTGATAACCCGAAATAACGCACTTGATAGGGGCCTTCCCAATTTGGTTCGATGCGGTTGGACACAGCAATCGTTTCTGATCCTGAACGTGAACTTCCACCACGACGGCGTCAACGGGTCTGGCAATCATACTCAGATGACCTTCAACTGGGCGGGAGGCATAGCCCCAGAACCCAACGTCCATACTCATCTCTGTTAAACTTGGTCTTGGAATTGATAACATCCGGAACAACACCAATTTTCCTATCAGTCTGCAGTCTGAATCTCCTTTTGAAATTCGAACAGGCCTCCGCGACAATCGTGAACTTGCGCACCTGAAGATCGCGGTGGGTCACCGAGTGCTCCGAAACTCTTCGATTATGAATGGCTGTCAACCGTGACTGGTTGACCTCAAAAAGCATTCGACATCTATTATTGCCCTCGTCAACTCCGTACGAATGTTGAACCTGCATTCGACTGTGCCTCATGGCAATCGGGGTCAAGATTGGTATTGACCTCCACCCTTGGTAATGTATCCAACTTTCGATTGAACAATGTGCAGTCCGTGTATCCTGATACTTACATTTTGAAGGTTAATCTCTCTGTACATAGAAAGCTCCCTTTATCTCCTTGACATCTCCACCCCCGCCGAATCTACAGGATGGAGAAATGCGATGCAGTGCAGCCCACTGCCCCTTAATTCTTTTGTCCCAAATTGGACTAAAGTATACGATTTCGGTGCCTATCAAACCCTTCAAGAAATAACCAAAGGTCACTTCGAGGAATGACATTGTATATAAGCCTTGCGGCGCTGTCAGGTCCCCTTTCACTCCGCTCGCCTCTCCCCCATGTTTTCGTTCAACGAGCGGTTGTTGCTCTTCCTCACACTTGAGGCGTCGATGTAAGTTCCTGTCCAATTCCACCTGCGAAAAGTACTGATATTAAATTGGCCAAAAGCCTCTCATTGATAGCCGTCTGCTGTATCCTCCTCTTTGTGATCGTGAGTGTTTGCCCAACCACGCGAGCCTGTATTTGAGGGAGCTGACCTGTCTTATTTTTTTTTTCACTTCGCAGTACAAATTCTTGAGAAGGACCATCAGGACGTGGGGCAAACCGGGGATTCAAAACATGGACGCCACGGACTCGAGCTTGTTCTTGAATTTGATGTTTGCGGAAATGATTCAGGCTATTGGTATGTGGTTTAAGCATCATTTTTATCTTGCGGCACCTTGACATACTTTTCATTCGTCCTCCTTTGCAGGTAATCTTCCTGGTCTTCGATGGATGGAGGACGGGGTATGCGATCTCGCAATGGCGTTTTTTCGATCCGTCTTTCTAACTCACTACTCCATAGCATATCACCGAGGGGACATTGTGCACTGCTCAGGCTGCCCTGAAGCAGGTGGGTATTGTGGGGGTGGCGATGACGTGAGTCTTGCTAGTCGTAAAAAACTTTGGACATTGTTAACGTCAAATCTTATCTTTAGTTCCCTCGTACGCGTCTCCATTTCATGTATACCCTCTCAACTCTCATACTGACTTTTTTTCTTCTAGGCAATCGGCGTCCACACCTTCTCCATCCTTGTCCTCCGTTGGCGCGCCCCGCAACACATCGCCAAATTTATGGTCGTCGGAATCTGGATATTCGCCGCACTCGTCATCGGGATCGCCAACATCGTCTTCCGCAACCAGAAGTACTACGGCGACACCGGATACTGGTGCTGGATCCTCTTGGTGCACGAGACGGAGCAGATCGTGACGGAGTACCTTTGGGTGTGGATCGCGGCATTCACCATGATCATTTTGTATGGGATCATGTTTGTGGTTATGCGTGGGTGGATTATCATTGATGGTGGGGTGTATTGGTACACGAGCTATAAGCCCAAGCACCCGGGTCTGACAGAACTCGAAACGGAGGAGGAGAGACAGAACAAGGAAATCGCAAATTTGATGTTGTTGTAAGTTCCTCTTATTATTTTTTTTCTGTCAGTGCTTTGATTTTTTAAAAACTTTCTCCAGCTATCCTGCCGTGTATGTCATCTGCGTCCTGCCAAACTCCTGCGCTCGCTGGCTGTATTTCCAAACCCATCACCAGTACTACCGGTTCACCCTCCTCGCATCGGCGCTCTTCGCCCTCTCAGGACTCTTCAACGTCATCCTCTTCTTCTCCACGCGACCCGATCTCGTCAAAGGCAACCCAGACGTAATCGTCGAAACCGACGACCTGCCCCTCCAAGATCGCAAAGAAGTCTCGCCTCTCACACCCGACAGCAGACTCGGCAGGCTGCCTGAACGGCACTACACCCAACGCAGCAACGAGTACGGCGGCAGCGAACATGACGCCTACGCCTACAGTGCCACCGGCGATCGTTCGCCCACTACCATGGGAGACGCGTGGACGGCGAATTTGAGGGCGGATCCGGAATCTGGGTTTGACCCGCATGCTGCTGGGGGGCCTGGTATGGGAGCGGGTGAGAGCCTGAGGTATACGACGTCGCCAGCGGGGTTTAATGGATCGTTGGCGCTTCCGCCGCATGCGAGGAATAGTAGCTATAGGTCTGAGACGTCTGCGAAGAGGGAAACCTCGTTGATGGACGACTATGAAGAAGAGGATTATGGGCGCTTGCCTGGGTAGTTTGGTTTTCCTGCAATTTTTTGTAGTTTCCCCTGTCATAGTATTTTGCATTCTTTCTTTTGTTCAATGGACAAATAGCCGCATTCTCTACATACACTTGTTTCTTAATTCGAATCTACTCTCCTGGTTAATCCTATCTCATGTCCTCGAGAGAAACGGGTGTATATAATAATCTGTTTCAACTTCCACAATAACGTTAGGCTTAAAACCTCTCAATATGGTGTGATACAAATTCTTTCTTCCTTCCTACACCAACACTCTAATACAACATACGTATCTACACTTCTTCCAAAATGTAATCTTGCATAAAAAAACAAATATTCAACAAATCCAGATTGCGGGATCAAGGTATCGACGTCTGAACACGATGGCAACCCAAGGACAACAAGCGCCCGTAACACGCATTGCGGTGGAACGTTGATCGAACCCGGTTCATGAGCGCAAAAATTTACTTCATCTTAACGTCCTCGTCGGTGTCATCCCCCTCTTCTTCATCCAGTCCAGCCTTGGCGAGGGCTTCTTTGGAAGTGTAGTCGACCTTGACACCGCGAGTGCGACGTCCACCGATGATGGCACTGGGGTCGATCTCGTCGAATTCTTCTTCAGCATCCTGTGGTGTTGTAAAATGTGAGCCGATGGGTTGAAGGTGAGAAGGAGAAGAATAAAAGAAAAGAAAAGGGGGTAAAGCGCGTTGGAGAGCCAAATTGATGTGCCGCGAATTGGAACAAAAAAAGGGATCGAAACAATGGAAGACGCGGGAATAATAAACAAAGAAAACACGGAGCGACATGCCTATCCATGTATGGGTCTTTAGATAGGCATCTCCATGAATGTTTGTTCGATGACGCGTCCTTGGTGACAATACACAAGGAATAACTGCCTTGTTACATTGCGCATGTTCGAGACCGCTCAGCCATCCGATCCACAAAGGATGTAGAATGAGATGTCATTGGGCCCCGACACTGGTACAGAAGAAGCCGAGCTAACGGGGAAGGCGAAAAATACAGCAAAAGCAAGAAAAAAAAGAGAATATCGAGTAGAAAACTAAAATCAAACGAACCTCGTCATCATCATCGTCTTCCTCCATCTCTTCATCATCGTCATCCTCTTCTTCGTCGTCCTCCTCCTCGTCTGCCTCTTCGGCAATATGCTCTTCAACGGCTTTGCCTTTGCCTTTGCCTGTTCCTTTTCCAGCCGGAGACGCGTTGGCCTTTTCCGCAGCTCTGGAGTTACTGTGATTTCAGTCGGTAAGGACGATGCATAGGCTTGACTGATCAAAGGGTAAACGAAACGTACGTGTTCGATGGACTGGTGATGTTAGAAGACATGTCAATTTTCTGTTCTCGGATAGGTCGGTGATTTGGGGTTTTTTGAAAAGAGAGCACGGGAAAGCAGAGATATAAGACGATGTAAGACGCGACTTGTGGCCAACGATGGTGGTGGTAGCGGTGAAAGAGAGATTATGAACGTTGGTGCGATCAGGCTTGGGTGATGGGAAAGCCATCACGTGAGGGATTCTGTTTGTTTCTTGTGACGGAATCACGCACTCGCTTATCTAACTCCGTCACATTCAGCCAAGTCACTCGCCGGCGCGGGTTTACCGTCTTCCTCCTTCATCTTTCTGATTTCTCACATTTTCTGCATTTTCCTTCAATTACTTTTGTTTTTCTGACTTGGAGATTCTAGAACGCCCGCCAACAGAAATATCAGCCTCAGCGCTCCAATTTCCCCGTCCGAATGCCCCACATCACTTCACGCCGCGCATAATACTAGAGAAACGTACAGGGAGCCCACAAAATTCAACTTCTTCATTTCAGCCTGACGTTCGCGATGTTGTCGAAAGTCGCAACAGACGCGACGAAGCGATACCGAGTGAACGGCACCGTGCATGGACGAGTGCAGATGAGTCGTATAGTAACCGACGGTTGGACCGCCTCCGACACTTCGCCGAGGACTGTGCCCTGTTTGAACAGCCCTCAGATAAGTGTGCTGATCTATGTCTGCATTGAAACCGAGGTACAGGTCGTGTCTATCACCGTTGGTTGACGTTGGCCACAAACTACAGATATCCTCCATGAAAGCTGCAAGTTTTTCATTCCTCTCACAGACTCTTTTTATACTTAGCCTCCTCAGGTTGAGCCATGTGGAATCTATGGACGTCATCATGAACATTTTTTGTAATTTGATCTGAAAGTCTAAACGTCGCACGGCTAACGCTCATGTGGATTTTCCGGGGCATCTGTGAATCAATGATGAAGCTCGAAACGCACATGGACCATACGGTCCTCTGTCCGCCGTACGGCTCCAGTTATGGCTCTATCCGTAAACCAACTCGGTCTGCGTTTCAGCCATATTCTTCTTTTTACACCTAGACTTGGAGTACATACATTGTCAAGCTCCAGCTCGACTCGCAAATACGCAGGTACTGGTATGTTTTTTTGTATTTTGAACCTGCTCTATTGCAAGATGAATACTTACAGTATACATATTATATGATTTCTATCAGTTCTCCTTCCGCCAGACCGCCGGCACCTACCCAAACACCTCCGACCACGGACTGGCTGCTGTCTGTCCGACCGGCTCTGAAGAAGGCGTTAGGCAAGTCTTTCAAGTTTAGATTGTTAAGTTTAAAGTTCCATTCTTGACCAAACCAACAGGACATCGCATCACTCTCCGTTGCTCTCACCAGAATTGTTGACACCTGAACGTTGAACTTCCACTTTTCTCCCTCTCCCACCACTACCGTTGGCCGTTGGGAAGGTAGTGTCCTCACCCAGCGCACTTTTTACAGCGCAAACTTTCGCTCATTTTTCTCCCTCAATACGGACACCCTGATTCTGCAAATATCCACGGCTGGGACGGCTGATATCACCTGCACTTCAACCCTGCATCCACATTCCACCGCCCCTGACACCAGCGAACAAGAGACACTATCCTCATACTTACTTATCCTCAATGAACACTGCTTTGACCCGTGCCCGCTCCAACTCCGCCACCACCACCACCCCTCCTCCTCCTCCAGTTCCCCGTTTACCTTCAAAATTATCCTCAGGTTCAACAATACAGCCTCCACCTTCTCCCAATCCAACATCGTCATCCCATCCTTCCATTCCATTATCATCTTCATCTTCATCCAAGAGCAAAAGTAAAAGCAAATCCACGAACCTTCTATCATCCCGAATGTCCATCCTCCCTTCGAAAGCCAAGCTGCAATCGCTCGCTCTCGGCCTTGGCCGACGGCAACAAGCTGACGTACCACCGTCTTCGTTCGCCTCCTCTTCCTCTTCCTCAGATCCCAACCTGCCCCCACCCAACACCAAAACACCGCTACTGACACTCTCATTCTCATCACGGAGCTTTCTAGACTCAATCGTAATTGATGCGGACACTGTCAAGGAAAAGGACAAGGAACCATTGTACGTGTTCAACACAGTTGGGACGTCAACGACCATCTCCAGGCGGGACGGCAGTCGGTCCAGTTCATCCGGCAAGGACAACAGACACGTGAAGGAGAGGGAGGTGTCGTTTCACAAGATGGCGTCAGTCAAGTGGCCGAGGGCGCTGCCGACGAAGATGGGCAGGGATTATACAGACGGGGTGCTGATTCAGATGAAGAATGCGAGATGGTATGGTGGCGAGACTCTCTTGAAACTGGGGTCCAATCCCAAGTGAGTGGATTATTGCTGTGCTCGGTTCCTCGTATCTTCCATTCCTTCCTTTCTTCCTGCCGATTTCGTTTCGTTTATTGTATATTTTAATGTGGATGCATCTATGGATGACCCAGATAATTGGGCCCTGGAATAGTGGGCGTGAAATGGTGGTTTCGTGATTATTACGTTGGCCTATATGCTGTGCCTTGAAGACGTTCAAACGTTAGAGTTTTGCTGATCATACCTCTTTATTCCAGTGCCTCACGTAGATTCAGCATTCCTAATTACTCGCATCCGATGAAGTGGAAGAGGTATGGACATACGTATTGGGTGAGTCTCCAAAGATCATGGACAGTTTTGAACTATGACATCTAATCTACTTGATCACAGTGTACGACGCCATCAGTTAAGGGCCCGATAGCGACCCTGTCCACTGCAAAATCGGTTCCGTCTGCCGGTCCATTCAACACCCATCCCAACCTACATCCTCAACCGAACTCACACTCGCAACAACCAGGACTGACAATGACGATCTACGAGACACTGCACGATAAATACGACCCCAACGCACTCACCGCCTTTCGCGGGGTGTCCATTCTATTGTTGGATTACCTGCTGGTGACGGCAATGCTACTGGTGACGGACTTACAAGAGTGGATGCTCGTTCGGAAAGCAGATGATCACGAGGCGGGTCAGGCCCAGGGGGTTGGTGGTGGATCAATGACAGGTGAAGGTTCTGGTGGGGGTGTGGGCGCCAACATGGGTCCGGGGGTGGACGGGCAGGGTTCAGTTCGAGGGAGGGGAGGTATCATAATAGGACAGAGCACCGCGGCGCTGCCAGGAGAGGAGGTAGTACCGTTTCGGTCGGACGCAAGGATCCGGAAGATCATGTATGGAGAACCTATTTTCCCGAAGGGCGCTGGACCTGCTGCAGGTTGTAGCGGTCTGGATAGGGATGGGGAAGATCACGAGGACGATGAGGACGAGACGCAACAAATAGAAGGAGAACAGAGCCCCCCAACACCTCCGACGCCAGGATCAGGCGCTGGGATGCCGACGTTCTTGTCCCGTCGCGGGCGCGGCAGTATAACCACAGGCACCTTATTGCCCTCGATGACGGATTCATCGGAGGATGAAGAGGACGATGATGATGATGTACCCTCTGAGTATCATTTCGAGGACGACGGAGCGTTTGTTAGCAGAGCGCGTGCCGAGTCAGTCGCCATCTCCTCACCTACCAGTGCTGGAGGGCCGACGCACACGGCCCT
This sequence comes from Psilocybe tampanensis, assembly GCA_019904355.1. Lineage (NCBI taxonomy): Eukaryota > Fungi > Basidiomycota > Agaricomycetes > Agaricales > Agrocybaceae > Psilocybe > Psilocybe tampanensis. The sequence continues at coordinate 18,677 of JAHXRV010001406.1, read as the reverse complement.
TGATCCATCGTTTTATTACCCACCCGTCCCCCCTATCCCGCTAAAATATGCCAAATCCTTCACCAGCCTCGCGTTGAGCAACGATGGAAGTGCAAGTGTGCCGACACGCGCGTTGAGTGCCAGCACGAGCGCATCCCAGCCTTCGACGCCTCTCTCAGGTAGTTTCGGCGCTTCGACGTCCGCGTCAAGCTACAACAATAGTTTCACAAGTTCCAGTACGCGCCCACCGATCCCGCCCATTCCACCTCTGCCCTCTTCCCTTCCGCCGTTTTTGCAAAATGTGGACCCTATATCACGACCGCGCTCCTCTCCGCCTTTACAAGCACACCAGCATGATAGTACGCATTCGAGGACCCATTCGCAAACAAATACGAATTCCTCGCCATCTTCGCCTTCTCGCACTGGTAGTTATTCTCCGCGAAGTGATAGTCTCCACCATGGTCATCACGTACAGACAACGAGCACTTTGAGCACCAGTAGCGGCAGTCATTACGGCTCGGCGAACCGTTCCGACACACACTCCCCAGCACCCATGTCGAGGATGGCTAGAAGGGAGAGTGTAAGATCATATGGGTCTGCTGCTTCTGCCTCTGCTTCCACATCTGCGTCGATACATGGCTCTGGGTCTGGAGTGGGAGTTGCGACAGCTCCGACGAAGAGGCCTCTCCCTCGACCGCCTCCTCTTCCGTCTCCTGTCTCCGGTGGTGCGAATATTAATATCATTCCTCCAACGGCAACAGCTCCGACGGCTCCTCGTCCACAGAGGTCATTGCCCCCGACACCTGGTTTCGCCCTCAGTGGAAATGATGTTCCACTTGCAACATCTCCTCCTCCTCTTATTACTTCATCTCCACCTCCCTCTTCTCCGACTGATCTATCTCACCCACCATCGCATCCCTACCCTTCAAACTATACATTACATCCGAATGTGTATCCATACCCATATCCATACCCATTCCCACCTCCAAACCCAAACTCAAACCCAAACGCGGCGGGTGTAAATTCAGCCGCAGATGCAGACGGGATTCAGTATGCGTACGCTCCTTACGCGTTCCCATATCCGTATGTCTATCCCGTATCGCCTGGCGCGACACACCCCGACGTTCATGCGCGTCAACCACCAATCACCAAGGCGTCGCAGGAAGATCTAGCAAGTTACGTGCACCTTCTCACGACGGGGTCCGTCCCTGCTGTGAGCTCTGGATCTGGGGTCGAGAGTACGAGTCCAGGACGTGGTGATGGTGGAAACGAGGGAGGAGCAGCGTCCGCGGAAGTGGCAGGTGATGGAAACAGAGACACAGGGAGACAGGAGAGAGCAGAAGAGAGACAACTCCCCGTCGAGCCCATACCGAGTTCAAGCATATACGACGTCCCTCCTCCGGCTTACAACACGATTGTGTTTGGCGGGCATCCTCCTCATGCTGCACTCCCTCCTCCTGTCCCTCCAGGCTCTACTCCCGGACTGGCACATCCTTCTGTCTATCCTTACGCGTACCCATACCCGCTCGCCGCTCTCCCTATCACGCACCGGCAGCCTGTGCAGGTGAGGTCGATGTCAATGCCTGATACGAGCCTGCCAGGCGCTAGTGGACCCGGCGGACAACGACTGGCAGAAGTGGATAGGGGCCGGGAAAGGAGGCCGACCGCGCCTGAGTTGTCGTTGATGGGTTTAGGCGCTGGTTCGGGTTCGGGTTTGGAAAGAGATGTGCTAGCTGAGGTTCAGGAGCAGCCATCACCACCTGTAGGGAGTCCATAGGAAGAAGGAAGAGCTCAGCAATAGCAGCAGCGGAAACGGGAAGAGGAGCGCCTGGGCCGCAACCAGATTGTATGGGGGGATATTTGTAGATGTACATACTACTAGCTTAAAGAATAATAATCACATATAGTATATTAGAAACTCTGATTTCTGAGAGTGCTGGGGGACTCCTGATAACTTCTGATACAACTTTGTCGATCGGTCCGGGACTCCCACCTCGACTCGAATTCCCTCGAAACATTTGAAGTTCTTTATATCACTCGAGAATGGTCCTACTTGAGTCCAACCTTTGAACGTTTCGGAGCGCTTGAGCGCTCAGCGAAATTCGAACATGGCCCCCGGGTCAATGATAGGGGCAAATGTGGCGTAATCTTGATAACGCAATTGGCATCAACGTTCAAATTCAAACGCGTTCAACGACGCTGGTCTCGAGTTTTTCTTTCGAGTTTCCCCCCCCTGTTGAATAACGATCGCTGAAATGGCGATGCTTAACTCCTCCACCACCTCAGACCCTCCGAACAACGATCTGCCAACGACACCATGCCAATGTGGCTACATTGACGCGACTCCAGGTACATTAGAAAAATTTCCCGGCATCGTCGATAAACGACCCTTCGACACCAATCCCAACCTGAATGGCTATTTGACCTGCCGAATTCCTGTGGAGATCGTCTCCCATATTTTCCTGGAATTTCACCAGATCCACGAGCCTGGGCAAGAGGTCGACAAAATGTCCGGGTTTCATCGGAAACATTGGGATCATCTCCTGCGAACACCTGCTCTCCTTTCGAGTGTGTGTAGGAGATGGCGAGGTATTGCGTCGGCAACGCCGCAACTGTGGACGAAGCTCATGATTGACATTGGGCCACGGTCGGGGTGCAACTGCAGGCGCGAGTTCATCAAACGAGTTCTTTCCCGGTCGAGTATTCTCCCATTGAGCCTGGTGTTATATGGGTACCAGGACTACCCCTTTGCCTGGCATTCCAAAGATTCGTTGTATACCTTGACAGACCTCATCCGACTGCATTCCGCACGATGGCGCTCCTTGGATATCGAAAGTTTGGACGACACCATGGCCCATCAGTTGTTTCACAACCTCGATCGCACCCCTACGACGGACCTCCTCGCTTTGCAAATTCGTTACCCAATCCTCGATGCTATTTCTCTCCCCAACCCGCTCCGCCCAAGACGTTTCTGTGCAGAAGCGATACGAGACATTGGTTGGGGCTTACCGATGGAGTGGGACAACCTCACGCATCTGGAAATTAATCACACCGACACTGAAGTGCTTGTCACATTCCTTCAACAAACCCCTCGACTCACACATTTGCTTTCGCGTGAAGGTGTATGGTTAAACTTTGCCCACCTCGCTGGAAGCCCGATCGTCGTTCCAACTTTGGAATACGTGGAATTAAAATTCCTGCAACACAGAACGGACTTTTTTCAATGCCTGACACTCCCCGCCCTCAAGCACCTGGAATGCAGTTTTGGCGTAGATTCCGAGTCCACAGTGTTCAATGAAATGTCATTTGAAGATCTCGTCGACTTTGTCGATCGCTCCCATCTCGACTCAAATTCCCTCGAAACGTTCAAAGTCTGTTATCACGTATACGGGACAAACTATGATCGCAACCTTGTTCAGTTAACCGCCTTGACTGAATTGGTTGTCGATCTCGCCCATGAGGACTCCGCGGTCATCGACTCATATCTCTCAGATATATCTGATCCATCTGTCCTCCCATGTCTTCGAGCACTTCAACTCAAACCTTATTGCATCGCAACTCGTTCCTGGACCCCCCTTTGCAATGTCATTCGGGAAAGGCTCTTGCCCATCAATCACTCCTTGGAACATCTCTCTGTGTCCATTTCCAAACGTGGCACGATAATAAACCATGAAGACTACCTTTATCTGCAGAATATTCACGGCAGTGGAGTCATCGAATTGGAACTCAAGGAGGGACGTACAAGGAATGATATCCTCCCGAGGATGACCCGGATCTACGAGGCTTTGGCACAGACTAGTTAGATTTCATGTGGAGATAATCGCAGAGCCGGAGGAGGGTGTTAAACTTGTTGTACACTTTCTTTAATGACAGTCGAACTTCTCCTAGACGGCCCGGGGTGTACCAGTAAACCCCTATTTGCTCGATTTCAATGTTCCAGCCTGAGTGTCCACGATGGCCATTTTCGTTCCTTCCGCCTTTCCCCCCACCGACCCCACACCTTCAGAACGTTCAATATCTGATGCCGAAACTTAGACACCCACTTTTTGGTCCAGCGCCGGATCCAGAATCAGAGAATTGTTACTGCACAGGAATCGACGCAAGCCAAGACACGTCCAGGGCAGAAAAATATCTGGATAGCGCAGATGAACTCTACTCCTCGAGGATCAACCTAAATCTACGGAATGACCGCTTGACTAACCGACTTCCCGTAGAGATTGTTTCTCGCGTTTTCATTGCCCTTGACCAGATCAACAAGCCTGGCCCGGGAGTCGACAAAATGACCTCGTTTCTATAGAATTCGAAGAAGTGACGTTCAACGATCTCATCGACTTTGTTGATCGCTCCCATCTCGACTCAAGTTCCCTTGAAACGTTCCAAGTCTTTTATCACGTATCCGCAACAAACTATGATCGCAACTTTATCCAGTTGACGCCCTTGACCGAATTAATCGTCGATATTGCCCATGCAGACTCCCTGTTTATCGACTCATACCTCTTAGATGTATCTGACCCCTCCGTCTTTCCATATCTTCGAGCGCTTCGACTACGACCCCATCGAATGGCGCCTAGCTCCTGGATGCTACTCTGCATCGTCATCCGTGAAAGGCTTTCCCCTACCAATCCCTTCTTGGAACGCGTCTCCGTGTTTATTTCCCAATATGGCACGAGGATACCTCACCAAAACTATCTTTTTCTGCAGAACATTCATGACAGTGGAGTCATTCAATTGGAGCTGGAGGAGGTAATTAGATCTGATATCCTTCTGAGGATGGCCAAAATCTACGGGGCTTTAGCCCAGACTAATTAGTGTAGATAATCACGGAGGACGGCGTTGTTGTACACTTTCTAGTACTGTGTGAACTAAAACAGCTGGGCGATTATCTAGTAGGATCTAAGCCCTACATGAGCCAAGCATAAGCACTGAACAGTGAATACACTGGGTATCTGAAATATGCAAGAGGCTGTCGACATGGGACTGTGGACAATTTCGTTCTCCTCGACGGCCCGGCGGGTACAGTACCGTTAAACCCCTATTTGTTTGCAATTGACAGATTTCCACGGATGGCCATCTGCATGAACGCCCTTTTCTTTCTTCCCCCCTTCTCCCCCCAGCGGCCCTACACAATCTGAACGTTCAATATCTGATGCCAAAACTTAGACACCCACTTTTTGGGACAGCATCGGATCCAGAATCAGAGAATTGTTACTGCACAGGAATCGACGCGAGCCAACACACGCCCAGGAAGGAAAGATACCTGGATAGCGCAGATGAACCCTACTCCTCAAGGATCAACCTAAATCTACAGAATGACCACTTGACTAACCGACTTCCTGTAGAGATCGTCTCTCGCATTTTCATTGCCTTCGACCAGATCAACGAACCTGGCCCAGGAATCAACAAAATGTCTTCCTTTCGCCGTTCCCATTGGGATCATTTACTGCGGACACCTGCCATCCTTTCGCGTGTGTGTAGGAAATGGAGGGACATTGCGTCGGCGACGCCCCAACTATGGACGAAGCTCCTGATTGATATTGGGCCATGGTGGGGGTGCAGCTGCAGGCGCGAGTTCTTTGAACAAGTTCTTTCCCGGTCGGGTTCTCTCCCACTGAGCCTGGTACTGCATGGGAACCTGCTGGTGCATGGAGACGACTCCCATATCCGCTCTTGCAAGGTTCCGTTGTATACTCTGACAGACCTCATCCGACTGCATTCCGCACGATGGCGCTCTTTGGATATCGAATGTTTGGACGACACCATGGCCCATCAGTTGTTTCACAACCTCGATCGCACCCCTACGACGGACCTCCTCGCTTTGAAAATTCGTTACCCAATCCTCGATGCTATTTCTCTCCCCAACCCGCTCCGCCCAAGACGTTTTTATGCAACAGTTATGCGACCCATCACAGGTTGGGGCTTACCGATGGAATGGGACAACCTCACACATCTCGAGGTTCATCTCACTGACACTGAAGTCCTTGTCGCATTCCTTCAAAAAACCCCTCGACTCACACATTTGCTTTCGCGTGAAGGTGTATGGTTTAACCCCGTCCACCTTCCTGAAAGCCCGATTGTCATTTCGACTTTGGAACACGTGGAATTAAATTTCCAGCAACACAGTACTGGATTTTTTCGATGCCTGACACTCCCCGCCCTCAGGCATCTCGAATGCAGTTTTGGGGTAAATACCAAGGCTACAGAATTCGAAGAAATGTCATTCGACGATCTCATCGACTTCGTCAATCGCTCCCACCTCGACTCAAATTCCCTCACAACGTTCAAGGTCTTTTATCACGTATCCGGGACAGACTATGATCGCAACTTTATACAGTTAACAGCCTTGACTGAGTTAAGCGTCGATATCGCCCATACAGACAACGTGGCCATTGACTCATATCTCTCAGATATATCTGGCGCCTCCTTCCTCCCGTGTCTTCGAGCGCTTCGACTCCAACGCCATGGAATGGCGCATAGCTCCTGGGCGCTCCTCTGTACTGTCATCCGTGAAAGGCTTTTGCCTACCAATCGCTCTTTGGAATGTGTCTCTGTGTCCGTTTCCCGATTCGGCACAATGATGCATTATCAAAACTATCTCTTTCTGCAGAACATTCACGACAGTGCAGTCATCGAACTGGAACTCCAGGAGGGACTCAGATCTGATATCCTTCCGAGGATGGCCCAAATTTACAAATATTTGGCCCAGACTACTTGATTATATCTCCTTTGGAGGCAATCGTGGAGGATGGTGTTGGACTTTCCTTACTGCAGCATGAGCCAATTTTATTCATTCAACTTGAACTACGCCAAGTCCTATGGACCGCTGTCCCTATGTAGTGTTCCCAGCTCTGCTAGCAAAACTGAACAATGTTCTCGTAGGCCTCGTAGGCGTTAAGCGCTAAATATAAATACCTCAGCTCTCCACCTTCAATTACAAGGATGGCATCATGAATCATGAATTAGAGTCCATCATGAGGCAAAAATCTTCATCCAGTCCAAACCTTCGCCAGTGTCGGGTCAAACGGCCACATCAATGTCTTTTAAGAGTTTCATTGTGAACGAAAACAGCTGTTGCTGTCTTTCTTCGTCAAGCGCAGCTGGTGCCTGTTGGAACGACACATTAGGCGGGAAGATATACGCCCCATGCGATATCTCCGCGTTATCCCTCGGAGCACAAGCCGCAAAAACAGCGGTGTATGCACCCATGTCCTGCGGATACATGATCTTACCCATAGCCCAGATCCAAAATCGCGGCACGGGGAGCGTCTTGAGCGAACGGATGGCACCATCCTGAGTAACGACCCGACAAACGTGAACGTGAACGTGGGCAGAATCAGTCGCAAGTGAGCTGGAACTTCAGAACGGGCGAGGCGACGGGATGGTGGGTAATGGCAATACTCACGCTGAGGATCGCCCCAGGATGGACGAGCAGGACCATAATTTTGGAATTGGCGGTGGTGAGACGTTTTGTGAGATTATTGGTCCATAGGTGAACCGCAAGTTTTGAGAATTCTGTGTAAGGAGATATCAGATCTCAGAGGTCGACGACAGTTTTTGGTGACGTACTGTACCGCTCCAGTGTTGGAAGCATGGTCCAACGGAATTTGTGGTTCCATGCCTCTAGGGACCCATAGTCGAGGTATGTAACATCTTTGTGCCCGTCCGACCCTACCTAATGACATAGTAAACGTTTAAACTGTCCCCAACACACCGATTGTTGGATGCACGTACATTTACGATCCGCACGTCGTCCCCACTTTCCGAGGTCGACTCCAGAAGGGGGAGAAGAGTCTGAGTGAATACAAATGGCCCCAGGTAGCTTTCAGTAACCAATGTTAGTCTTGATCGGCGGGAAAATAGAACATGGGAGAGGTAACAGACTTTATAGCCATATTGTATTGGATGCCATCTTCGTTAAGTTTGGGGTTTCCAAGGTCAGTTATCCTAGATTGTCGGACAGTTCCAATCATTGACACCAGAGAACCGATGTAGGGTGGGCTCACAGTGCAGCATTATTAACTGCGCAGCAAGTTTGATTAACAGCCACGGAGAGAAAGAGGAATATTCTACACGCCTAGGATATCCAATCGGGACTCTCTTTCCTTAAATCTCTCTGCGGAATTCTTCGCCGACCGAGGGTCAGACAGGTCGAGCTCATGCCAGATGACCTCTCCAAGTCCAGGTTCGCGTCCTTCCTTTTCGACGCGCTCAAGTGCCTGTTTCGCTTGCTCTTCATCGGGAGCGGCCATGTATACCTGTGGAGTACATTATTATGGCAAGAACACGGGCCAACGGGATATGATACGCACCTTTGCACCGAGTCTCAGTAGATGTTGGAGACAAGCGAGTCCAATTCCACTACTACTCAGTTGTTCAGAATGTAAAATCAGGCTCGGCTGGCGACTATGAGTGAGACTCACCTCGATCCAGTCACGAGAGCCACCTTTCCCTTCATCGAAGGTAGGTCGCGCACGGGCTGGAAATTCTTGGAAGGTGCAGCGCCGCCAAAAACCATGGGTAGTCAGAGGAAAGAAACAAAAGATAAGTAAGTGACGTTGATCAGGTTGTCGCCGTCTTTGGTCGTCACTGGCATTACTGATCAGATCAATGGTTGTACATATTTTTGAAATCCCAACATCCGAACAGATGGACAGCTGCCGAACAATTGCACGTGGATTACATAACGGACATCGCATCAACGAACAAATCCTCGAATTCGGTTGCTGAACGCGTCCATCAAAGTTCTTTAACCACGATCCTTGAACTGCATTATAACCATTCGGAGGATGTTATTTAATGTCGCCTAACTGGAGGTTTTTCTCTACCTCCTCCCACATCTCTTTTCAACCATTCTGCCATGTCCGCCGGGTCTCCTTTGCCTCCCAATTTCGCTTACCCCAAGTTTGATGGAACTTTGGGTGCTCTGTATATCGGCTCTGGAGTCGCTACAATGTGAGTCGCAAGATATCTAAACCATTCAACCTATCCCAATGCGTATTCTGCAGGCTCTATGGTGTTAGTTGTCTTCAGACCTTTACATACGTGACTGGCTCTAGGAGTGCGCAAGATAGAAAATGGCTGCAGGCCCTTGTCTGGTGGATATTGTGAGTACTGCCTTAGTGAGCTATATCCAGTTTAATTGACCGAACCAACATACAGTGTAATATTCATACTTCTTCTGATTCCTGGGCTGCTGTTGATCGAGGCCATGTTCGTGTAGGCGTTGAATACAGCAGAGCAAGCAGTCATGATGGCTGGAATGTACCGATTCCTCGTATCCGACTTCCTCAACCCACTTGCTTTGCCATCGGGAGGGCCCGGTAGTGCTGAAGTGTACGTCTCTCACCCTTTCATTTTACGCGTCTCTTCTTTCTCATTCCGGTTGGAACACGAAAAAATGACAGTTTTATCTACGTGTGTGTTGCCCTGCATCGGTCTTTACCCTTCTCAATGACGAAACCTATTCAAAACACAGGCCGAATCCATTCTTCTAGTCCGTTCTATTCTGTTCCTCTGCATTCTCACCCTTAATAACTTCATCTGGGTTTAGGCTTGCATCAGCGTGCACATTCAGTGGTAAACGGAGATTTCATCTCAAGATTTGTCAAGGTTTGGAGCTGACACACGGTGGAAAACAGGTTTTTCTGCTGGCGGATATGGGCTTTCACCGCATCGACGTTTGGCATCAAGTCAAGGATTGCGTTTACTGTGTTGACGGCGAGTGGAACCCTAATTCGTTGACAAAATCTCTCAGTAACACGACTCCGTTTTAACCAGGTGTTACTGTCGTTGTTCACCTTCGGTGGGTTTTCCGAGTCTTTTAAGAACCATTTCTTATTGATAAAACTCATCATGACTTCCAGCAACTCATATTGGTAAATTAACCACTTCATATCGCCCAATTTCGGGAGCTGTCTTTCTCACGAAGACTGCCAAAATGTAGACCTCGCTCTCAATGGGTTCAACCACAAGATTCTAACGGGGAATACCCCTGATTTTATTGTGCGCTTCTCGGTACTCGGAGTCCGGTGTTCGAATGTTGACCGTTAGTGGTAGCTGGCATTCAAGCTCGCGACGTCGAGTCAAGTTGTATTTGACGTGATGGTCACCACCGCTATGAGTGCGTCTCTCCTATCTCTCCTATCTCGAGGATTGTCTCTCACACAAACCAATCACAGCCTGGAGTCTACAGAGGGCAAGAATTGGGATCAAAAGGTATGTATCTTCTCCATACATCGTTTCCAGAGGTTGTTGACAGATCGTTTCGTCGGTTTTGAAAGGACTGATCACGTCGTCAAGCTTATCATGCTATTCACCATAAATACGAATCTTCTCACAACGTACGTGTGTGTCTACCGTCGACGTCGGGGAGGCGCTGTTCCGGCATTCAGTTCGAGGTCGCCCAGTGGACAGTTGGCATCTACACCACAGGCGCTGTATACTTAATTCAACTTGAGCTAACAGCCTGATCTATTTTTAGGACGCTCTCCGTCAGTGGATTGGTTACTGTGAGCTAACGCAACTGTGCACCTTTGGGTCCCGAGTTTCACTGAACATGGCGCATTTGAATCCTGTTTCTTGAACTTCAACAGTTCCTTGCTCTTCCCCACGCCACTGTGTACGGCGGTATCGGTTTTTTACTTGGAAAAAGTACGTCTGATTTGTTCCCCTCAGGAAACTTTCCCCAGAGATTGACCATCGACCGCCGTCCCTCCAGCTTATGTCAACTCCTTCCTTGCCGTGTATGCCAGTACCACTTAAGAGACGAAAACCAGACTGACACCTACCCACCTCATTTCTCTCTCTCTCTCTCTCTTAGACTAAACGCGCGTGAATATCTCCGCGAAAAGTTCGACGACGCGACAGGCGATGGATCAGATGGAAGTACGATGGTCTCCTATCCACGATTTGTTCTACAGACACAAAACCGCGGTGTGAGTATCCTCTAACTCTTCATCTCTCTCATAACGTCTGGCATGACCCGGATCACATCAAAATTAACCCAAAAAAATCTCATTTTTCAGGAAACATTATCGACGACAACAGGAGTATACGAGATGTCCACCAGAGACACCACGACGCACGAGTCGAAGATCAAAAATAATGCCGTCATGAATATTGAACCTGAACCTGAAGTTGAAGTCTGATTCCGCTCATTATATTTCCATATCATTTGCTGGTCCTCATCACGCACTCCCTAACCACATTCATTATATAAGATTTCTAAATTATTAGTAGTATATAGTACTTACTTTGTGTAGCACAAATACACGGCTTCAAAAGTGGCAGGTACTTGTTCAAGGTACATAGAGGTGATTATGCCAAGTTCAGCTCAAACCTTTAGAACAATGGGCGACGGGCGTTAAGGATTTTCACCGCACAGAAGAGTAGAAGTGGCCAGAGACCATTGTTCTGAGTTAAAGGGAACGAGTGAGCATTGATGGATAATCGAAGGAACCAGAATGATTTCTTACCACGCCGGAAGAGATAAAAAAACAGATCCCTAAAACATCATGGCCAACATCTCCAAGTCGTGGGCTTTTGTGATAGGAGCCAACGGTTGAGCACCTTTTGGCCAGGTTATTGCAGGTGATAGTCGGCAAGGGTACGCGACTTGACCTTCTTTCCCAGCCCAGTCGAAGTCGATCAGCTTGACGTCCTTTGTTGCGGTAGTTATCATGACGTTCGGTGGACGAAGATCACCATAAACATAGCGATTTACATGCAGCAATTCGAAGGCTTTCTGAAGCTGTTGTCGTACCCTTTCCTTCTCTTCTGTCGTTAGGTCTTCTATCTTGTCCAAAGTCTGGCCGTCGACCAGTTCCATCACGACCATGAGAAGCGCATTGGATTTCTTCGACTCTTTCTTGTTGGGCCAAGGCGATCCGCAATAGAGAACTTTTGGTGCCAGCCCGTTGTTGGCTAGCAATTCGTGCGCAGCCAGGCCGTAGCGATCAGCGAACTTTACCACGATATCCCTCGAGGGTGTGGACAGTGTCCGTGCATGGAACGCTGCACAATCCGGCAAGTTTTCCAGATACCTGACGTACTCGAAGCGGACGAGCTGCGTATGACCAGGCCGACCACCATAACTGTCGATTGAAGGGAAAAAGCGAGAGCAAGATGGACGATCGGTGGTTATCTTCAACGACATGTAAAAGGACTTGAGGCTGACGAGGCTGGTCTTCAGAGTATGAAATAATCTGGCGACACGTGCTATTTGAGCGTTGTTTAAAGAAGAGTCCAACCCGACCCAGACGTAGTCCGTGAGGCGCTGAACGACTAGTCCGTCTGTAAAGACAGCACCGAGGACGGCGACCCATGGACCAGCGGTCGCTATGATAAATGTAGGACAGTTGGTAGAATCGCGCAGTGGTTTATACTGGCAGAGTGTAAGAGGAATATCGCAGTGCAAGAGACGAATAGACATACCTTCACCTGGGCCCAAGAACGGCCAAATGAAAGGCCTCCTTGGGTGGAGGGATCAGGACCGCCGTCACCAAATTCATTCTGATCTTCTTTGACCAATATGAGGGCATGTCCCACCTCCAATGACAGCTCGACAATCTCATCAGTTGTCGTTTGGTCATCGTATTTAGGCGTCTGTATATCCACGGAAAGGATCTCGTTCAGGATCCTGGTCAATTTCGCTCGACGTCTGTCTTCAGATTTATACATCGCTGACGATGCTTCCATGTATTCCGCAGTTTTTCGGATTGTCTCGACAGGGGCTTCGTTCTCTGCGTTGAAGTCGTCCAAAAACTGTGCAAAAACTGGATGAAATAGTTTTATAGGAACTGTGACTTGCATTTCGGTGTCATCATCTGCAAATCTCCCATCATATGGGTTACGCCAGCGTCTACATGCAGAGACACCTTTCGAAATCCGGTGAACAGTAGCCTCATATCCTGTGGAAACAGTTTATGTATCAGCAAATAATTGGAAAGAAAGAGGATATAAGCACTTTTTACCAAATCGGTGTAACTACCCGAATCCTCTACAATTTTGTCCAGGCGGTGAGATTGAGAATCGGTGAACATTGACCAGTATCGATCAATGGTCTGAGAGGCTCACCCTTCCGAGGTAACGGGCCAAGTTTGTCACGAAACTCTAAAATTATGGACATAACATCTGGCTTGTCAAACCAAGAGATGCGCGACAGGGTTGTTGATGACAGAGGGAGATAATCATCAGGGAGCTGCACATCAAGTTTCTGGGTGGGTTGCGTGCGATCGATAGGTATTGAAACCTTGTGGAGCTCGAAGTCGTCGTGGATAAAAACGTTTCCTAACCGGAGTTTCTGAACAATCTGTTCGGAAAGATCTTCGACAGTCTTGCGACTGTCAATAATAACCGTCACCGTGTTGAGAAGCGTCATCTCTTCGGATCGAACCGCGCATAAGAGTGTGAGGGTACGGGGGGGAGTGACAAGTAAATGGACAAGCGACTGGTCCTGAAGGGCATTTGTGTCCAGGAGTGTCGCCAGCATCCTGGCCATGCCAACCAGCGTCGCTCGAAGGTACCTTGGAGGTGAAAGCAACTCCAGTTTTTCAAAAGTGCAGTTTACTTGCACGATCTCAAAACCTTCCCCTTTCAGTCTATCCGGATTTGATTTGATTATCGCTGTTCTGAGCTCTCCAATCCTAGCAGTGCTGGAAAGCTTCACGTTGGACGGTCTGCTGTTCCCCAGAACAAAGTAGTTTAGGGATAGCTCCATTGCTGAAGCGTTAAAGCGCTGATGTGTAGTCTTTGAACATTTCAAAATGTCGCAGTTACCAACCAAAGTTTGGGCAAAGTCTCACATTTACTGGAATGTCAAGCCTGTCAAGCTTGAATATGGGTTGTTCTGGTGCTTGAAAGCCGGGCCTGAGGACAATGGTGCAGGCAGACGGACGGAAAAGGGTAAGAAAGGAATGATGCTGACCGTAGTCGAGAGCAAAATCGAAAACAGACTCAAAAATGCATCCGGCCCGCTGTAGCCGCGAGGCTTGAAAAATGGCAATTTTTTCCAAAAGGAGGGAATGAAGGGCATTTCACCCCAACTCCGTTGCTCAAGTCGCACTCGACGTCGTAAACTTTGAAGTTTATTCAACATCTTGCAGCTGTAACCATCCTTCATAATGAGCACAATCGAAATTTCGACCTCTAAAAGCTGGAATACAGTACCAAATTTGGCTGAAATTTGATCCATCGTGATACGAAGTACATATATCGAAGTCTGTAAAGTGTAAGCTAAAGAAGGCCTCTGTAGAGCTGCCTCATGTTTTTCAGGATGTCCACCGAGTGATGCCATGTAAAATGATCCTTGAAAACGAGTTGGATCGCTCCCATGTCTTGGATCTTTTGAAGAACACGATATTGTTCATACTTTATACGAGTTGGCTCGCCCAGACGGGGGTGAACAACCACGGAAACATACTCCAAAGGGCGCTCGTGAAACCGCTGGAGGATATTTGTGGCTTCAGAGGGTGTTGAAGTTGTAGAGTCTGCGGGGTCGAGCGAGACGTTGTCGTTGGTTGATATAAATCCTCCCTGAAAAACATCGCAAAGGAGCGCCCAGGAGGAACGCGGCATCTTGGGCGTGTCAATTTTGAGTCTTCGAAGATGGGGGAGGACGGAGATGTCGGACATTCCAGATAGATATGGGTCCGTTACCATATTCTGACGACCGAGAATGCGGACAGACAAATGGGTCAATGCGTCTAACTCTATGAACCTGTGGTCATAATCCATGCCGACTATGTCGTAGTGGAGGTCAAAGGTTTGGAGAGAATCTGAGTTGAGTTCGGAGCGGGCAAGGAAAGCGACCAAGTCGTCGAATTGAAGGTCCCGATTGTCGATTGGATCATCACCGAAATGGCATTGTAGGTGTGTGAGGGCTGGGAGTGTGATATACGAGAAAAATTCGGCGTCATTGTCTTTGAATGTTAGTGCGAGGTGTTCAACGGTGGGGATAAGGATAGGCCCCGTCTGAGGCGGGGGTGCTATGTCTTCAAATGAGATGGCTACATCGTCCGAGATCCATTTCTTGAGTCGCGGGGTCTGTTTGACGATGTGGAGGAGTGAATTGATGCTGATGTCAGATAGTTCCAGGAAAGTGATATTGTGAAGTTGTAATGGTATGTTGGGGAGGGTGGCCGCCTCCCGTACTCGGCCGATGCGAAGATATTTGGGGCGGATGTGCTCGTGCAGGGGGATTCGTTCCAGAAGGTCCAAGTAATCAATGCGAAGACCCTCGAAAAGAGATGGTGGGATGTAATCGAGTTTTTGCAATAGCTTGTGCGTCAGTCCTTCGGGTACATACTCGACGTCCAGAAATTTCCACCGCGCGGAATACGATCGGATGAGCGCTATCAGGGGATCCAGAGAGATCACTGGCTCGTCATCTAGGTCTCCATACACCATTATGCTTAGTGGGAGGGAGCCCGAGCGCGAAAGGAATTCAGCCAGGAGTTCAGTCTTGCCTGCCATCGTCCACGCATTGAAGTAATACTTCGTCCAAAGTTGAGGCGTCGTCAAAACAACCTGCCGCCACTTGCTACATACTCTCGAGAGAAGCATGGGCCCCCGTAACAGATGATCCCAATTTTCACGCTCGCGTATGGACATGACCTCTTCGGCTCCAGGTTCATTGACATTCTGAAAGAAAATGAATATGAGAGACACGATCTCCACTGGCAGTCGGCCAGCCAAACGGTCGTGCCATAAATTCAGGGTGGTTTTGTTGACGAGCCGTTTTCGTATAAGGTCGAGGAAATTCTGGGATGTGGCTTTTGTCCTGTCGAGTTCCGCGAGTTCTGTGCAGCCAACACACGGTTCATTTGAACAGACCATTCGATCTCGCTTGTCCGCTTTGTCGAAAGAGACTCTGGAAGATTGAGAATATTTAATCAGGTATTTTTAAGGAGATCAAGAGCAGGAGAGAAAGACGTACAAATTACAGGAAAAGGTTGAGAATTGAACAAAGGAACTTTTCGAGCATCAAATTTACCGGCAAGGAAAACGCCGAAGGGCCGAACTGTCCTTTGTCACAGCATGTCACCGTCACCAATTTTGGGTTGACTCGAGTCTGACCATTTCTCTGTTCGATCCCCCCAGCTCTTGGTTGAACTCCAACATTGACGTTCTCGGACCCCGACTCAGATATTTTCATGAGTAGGATCCGCTGCCAGAATGACACAAATCTCCAAGAATAAAAGCCGACTTCTTGATCTACCAACAGAGTTGATAATAGCAGTTCTGATTGAACTGGATTGGCGGGTAGTTCTGAAGGTTCGCGAGGTACTCAAGTTTTTTCTGTCTTATATATTACCTTCGTTCATTGATCATATTCGTTAGACCTGCAAAGCTCTACAATCCGCTTCAAAGGAAAAACAGATTTGGTTGAATTTATTCAACCAACGAGTATTGGCTGTGCTACATGACTTCAAGCTGGATTATCCGGTTGAATTTTACACGAGCCAAGAGCTCGAGCGATACACGCTCAGGTTCATCACGTCCGACATGGTCTGGACCACAGATAAGATGAACCCCTCAGTCGGTACACGCCAGATCCCCTGTGAAGAAAACGGCCACTTTTACCTGTCAGAGAGCGGACGTTGGCTGTTGGTCCTCAGCGAGTCTGGACGTGTTGACTACTATGATTTAGACAATCCCAGTCTTCCGGCGCGACCTTTGATCCCTGGTCTGTTGACCCCATATAAACGGGGGTATATGGTTGTCGACGTCGATTCCGAGGAGGCCATGCTCACTTTCAACCTGGCACTGTTTACAGGCTACGGCGTTGACCGTATGTGGCTCACCCTTCTCAACAATGTCTGACCTAAAATTATTTTTTGGATAGTTGTCCCTGTTTTTCAAATTTGGCGTGTTCAACTCAACATGAACCCTCTGGACAACCAACCGTATCTGTCGGCTACAAAAAAGGCGTCATTCCCTCAAGGCACTCCTGGACATTACAGTGATATGTCATTACTGGGCGACAAATTTGCCTATGCTATTCGTAGTGGAGGCGCCTCAGACTGCCCAGCTTATGTCGTCGTCGTTGATTGGAAGGCCGTGTTCCCCACCCCGGACCTGGACATAGCGGGACTAGATTATCCCAAATGTATCATATATCCAGCAAAAGCATCAGTAGGTCATATCTTCCGATATTAAAAGACCCTCTCTCATACACATGAATCTTTAGCTCCGGCCACGGGTGCGACTTCTGCCTCACGGTCGTTTTTTTGTTCTGTCCGAGGACTGGGCCCAGCTCTTCCACTATAACGACGTTCAAAAAACCACCAAATTCATCTGGCGAGAACTTCGCTTCGACCAGTTTACCCCCAGTCATTGGCAAGAGGCCGATGCTAACGGTTACTACCCTGAGACCCTATCATCAGCCTTCATTTTCCGGACCAGCAACACTATCAGACTCATTGCAACAGGTTATCACAAAGTCACGGGGTTTATAATTCCGCTCTCTCCAATGGACGTTGGCACCCATCCTCAGATCGTAATGTTAATAAACCCCTTGAAGAATAATGTTATCAATGATCATGCGAGTTCTTCCTTTGGGCGTCATAAGGGGATGGTTCGGGACAAGACCATTAATGGTGCCAGGGCTCTTGCGATTAACTATTCCTGGCCAGACGAGGAGGCGAAAGCGGACTCTGGGAGTGCCTGGGGAAAGAATGTCATTGCGCCGCCAGCTTTAATTTGGCCCACATGCACTATCGCATTCAATGAATTTACCGGGCGAGGGCTGGTTTTTGCGGGGTATGCGTGTAACTTCTTGATATTTGACCTTGGGTTGACCGCATAACAAATTACAATTGTTAAACGAACAAAAAGTTTCAAACTACCAAAAGCCAAATCATAATAACACATTTTCAAAATTTCTGATATGAATATATTTATTTAATTGTTGTTCAAACACCCTCTATTGCCTCCAGAACATCCTCAGAGGATATCATTGTCTAAGAAAACGAGATAGTGCATCAACGCCAAGCACCTTTCAAGATACCAATGAACCTACGAGATAAACCAAAGCCGTAAACACTCGTTTCAAGGCTCTCTTCAGTTCGAAAGTGCTGGAAGCTTGCTGGATATCGAGGTTGATGCTATCCTTTGATAGGAGAAAACAGTCGAAGCCATTCCCATCCACCGCCTTGGTGGTCATACCAAATATCCAGTCATATCCCGTGGTTAGACACCAATGAACCTCCTCCGTCCTGGTGAAAAACATCAGTCTCGGCCATAACAGATTCACCACATAACATGTGAATCACTTACGCTGCAACTTTCATGCTGATGATACACATGGCGGTCACCAAGAGAGTTGTAATAAGCTGACGCAAGTTTCAAAGACTAAATGCACTCACGCTACAAGGCTCTCGCCAATAACTTGAGGTAGATGATCCATCAATTTGTCACCCTCGGCTTTACGTTTGGCCTCAAGGAGAATGAAATTTGTGATACCGGTGTCGCTGCCGTCCTCGACGAAGATACTCTTGATGTTGTTGTGTACAGAGACGAGAGCTGAAAACCATTGTGTGTCATGGTGCAGGATATAATTCGTAATGACGTCAAATGACACACCTTTTCCTTGAGCCCCTCCTTGCATGAGGACAAAAAGCCCATAGTCAACTGAGCCGGTAAGGACAGTTCGTCGGGTTATAAGAGTCCCGCTATCGGCCGCTTTCATTGTGACGGTAACA
>JAHXRV010001373.1:0-12308 GCA_019904355.1 Psilocybe tampanensis | reverse complement strand
GGGATAGGCTTGCGTCATCCCATCAAAATCAACCATGACGTCCGAAATGTCGATCCGTTCATTTCCGAGATGGCTGTGCACACCTCGGAACAGCTTTCGCTCGCCCGAGTGGCTGTGCAGCTGGCCAAAAAGCGGTCTATGTCTAGACCCGAAATCTGGGCTCACCGTCTGGAGCATTATTATCTAATATTATCTAATTAGCAGTTGCCCATATACATGTAACAAGGCCCTTGGGCAGTTGGCCAGGGTTATACTATTCAGGTAGCGGCTAAGCCACCAGCGATTGTGAATGAAACAAAGTAGATATTCATTTTACTAACAACCTATATCTCTGTAGCGAAATTGAAGGGGACGAGCAAGCTCGTCCCCTTCCAATTTCGCCATGGAAAACATTCAACATTAATGTATTGTATTGAAATCGACCACAGTGTCACAAAAAAATAAAATTCTCATTCAAAATGGTATACTATCGCAAGCGAACAGACATTAGAGAAAAAATGAAGTAAAAAGCAGGACACATGATGGAAAAAAGAACAAGTAAAACACAGGACGAGCACATGTAAATCTAAATAAATAAAAAACCCCTCCCCCTGCTGACCGAAACCCCATCGTCAGGCCTTAGATGCCTTCTTTGTCGCTCGACGACGCTTTGCAGGGGCGGCGTCGCTGGGACCAACAGCCTCAAGGGCTTCCTGAGTACGTTTTTTACCTCGCCCAACCTTCTTCGACATCTCCTCCTCGAGACAAATCGCCTTCGCAGTCTTAGTGACCTTACGCTGAGGACGGCCATCTCCACCAGGGGCTGAAGTGGAGGTGCCTAAAATCACCGCGTTGACATTCTCCTTGACGACGCCCTTTGGTGGCTGAATGGCAGAGGTGGGCGTCGCCTTGGCTATTTTCTTTGCCGAGCGAGCCTTCGTCTTTGTCGAGCGAATCCCAAGGGAAGTTTCGGGGTTGGTAGGGGAGGGTGTGGAGGGAGGGTCCGCGGCAGCGGTGGCAGAGGCAGCATGTGGGGCGTCCGAGGCTGGCATGGCGGAAGTGTTCGGGGGCACACGGGCAGGCACCACCGCGTCGAACAACGCGGCTAATCCTCGTTGGACGTCTGGAAGGGAATGGCCTAGCGCCATCGGGAACAGAGCGACTGGATGCGAATGGCCTAGCACCGTCGGGAACAGTGTCTGGATGGTAGGCGAGCGAGGGGGAGGCAAGCGAGGGGGGGACGGCGCCGGGCTTACTTGACGAGAAGGAGGCGGAGGGGACGGTACGTGGTTGGGTGAATCCGCTGCTCCCTCGGAGGGGAACCGGTAGGTAAGGGGGAATTCTCCTTCACCTTCGCTGTCATCCATCCGGTCACCTGCCACATCATCAACCTCCATATCTTCCATTTGGGAGAAAGCAGCCGAAGCGGGGGCCGAGGTGGAGGTGGAACAGTTGGCCTGAGAGGTTGGGGGGGGGGTTCAATACTGCTGGTTGGGTGGATGGAGGAAGGACGGTGGTGGAAGAAAGGTTGTGGACGGCTGGCTGAACGGCGGATGTTGGGTTTGCAGGGGTGATGGACGAAATGGACCCATGTTCATCCAAAGGAGGAGGGCTGGGTCCCGTAGCCGAAGCTGTGGCGCCTGTGGCGGCCGTCGTTGTCGCTGTTTGAACCACGGGGTCAGGCCCTAGAGGGTGCAATAAGGCCTCTCCGCCCTCCAACTCCATATCTGAAACGGGGACGAACCCCTCCATCTCCGAAAGTGCACGAGCACGGCATTCTTCAGGCGCTAGATAAGAGAAAATGTATGAGGGGTTGAATATAATCATTAAAAAACAAAAACTTACAATAACACTTCTTGAGAAAAGAACCGAAGATGGGGATGAAGTCCTTTTTGATAGCACCTCGTTCCGACTGGCCGAAGGTCAACTTGACATCGCCAGATGTAGTACCTGAGTGAACGCTGGAAAATGAGGCAAATTAGCCAAAAAGAAAAGAAAAAAACAGAACTTGAACGCAATGCGACTGACCTGATAACATTCAGCATTCCATCCTGAGCAGGCTCAGGCCCTCCTGCAAACAGACACACTTTCCAACCCGTAGCGTCCGCGATCACGTCCAGGACTGGCTGAACAAATCGCACTAAGCCTTGGATTGCCCTGTAAAGTATCGATTTGATTAGCTTCGCGTACGGTGCCAGAATAAAGGGAAACACACCTCTGACGATCAGCAGGCTCCGTCGATACACCACGGCTTCGTGCGTCTGCCCATTCCTTCAGAGCTTCCTTGTGCTCTTCAAGAGCCGTCGTTGTCCATTCCTGCTGTTCTTCTTTCTTCAGACCCTCGAAGAGGTCGTGTGCGACCTTGTCGCGAAGGCTGGCCATTCCCGATTTTCCAATATTCTCCCTCGCGGCAGTGAGTTTCGCGAGTTTGTCGATCCGTTCGCGATGAAACTTGCGCCAGACGTTGACAGCAGATTTGCGGCGGGGCTTGTCGCCATCCCCACCTCGGAGTTTCGAGAGAAAGATGCAGTAGGGGCTGAAAGCGCGTTGATCTCTTGGGTCGCCGTCGTTGTCCTTCATGTACTGATAGATGAACCAACGTTTGATTTGCTAGCGTGACGTGAGTCATCATCACATTCGTCACATCATGTAAAAAGACTTACCGCTTTCCTCTTGATCACCTCCTTACGCCTACGCGCGATTATTTCCATCGCGGCCTTGTATTCTTCGGGGGTCATGCTCTTCTCGTCAGGTTCTTCAAATTCAGGATCCGGGGCATCATCGTCAACAGCAGCCAAGTGCTCGGCGGATGGCTCCTCGTTGTGGGGTAAGTCGATTGGGTACCGCTTGAAATACTCGCGCTGAATGGTACCCAACAACTCTGCAGTGTACCCAAACGTCACGGAGCGTCTGAACTCTGGCTTTTTGCTGATGAGGAACGCCTTCCGCGACCCCTGGAATGCACCGGGATTTGGCATAGTGGCTGAACTGCTGTGCGTGAGTTTCATATTCAAGAAAAAAAAGCAAAATTGGGACATACTCACAGGAACTTCAACGTTTCTCAGGTAGAAAGGAAGGACAGGGAGAATTTGGGGGGTTTCCGAGAAGGAAATGTAAGGTCAGTAATTTGCTTGATCACTTAAATAAGTCGAACTGGATCTCCATTTTTTTCCACCAGGCGCTTCGAGATTGGAGGGCCTGAAAACCCTTCAGCCAGTCCCATTATCGCAAACCGAGCTGAGCCAAACGCACGGACACAAATCTTGCTCCCCCTCGCCTAATCAATGCGATTTTCTTTTCATATTTCGCAGAAAGGAATTCCCTAGGCCCGAACTCGCCAATCGAACTACCCCTGGTTCGTCAAGAAAACAGCGGCTTGTTTGCAAAATAAATACTCCAATGGTTCGTCTCCTTCATATATTGCTTTTGATACCGGTGTTGATGGTCCCCTTTTAGCCCCATGTTCGAAGCGTTTCCGGATTAGGGCTGGTTTTTTGGCCTTTTAACTGCTGGGTTGGCCCCCCATTCTTTCCCCCCCCCCAAACACAATCCGCCTATGAAGACCAAGAATATCGTCAAAAGAGCTGAACCCGGCGGTATGGCCTCCTCCCAGATCACTTCTTAATATTTCGTTGATGTGTTTACAGACCGCGAACCTCGCCATCCCTCGACTCTTGTTAAGCCACCCCCTGCACCCACTGTGTGCTATGCGGTGACCGCAGGCAGAGAAACGGGTGTCTTCCCAGACGTTCGGTATGTATCCATTTTTATCTACCGCTCTTCCCCCTGCTAACGTTGTCTTGGTAGATTGCTCAACCTCGCCGACGTCGCCAGCCAGCCGGTCTTCTCTATGACCACCTTTACCAACTGGGAGGCTGCGGTGGCATACTACACTAGGCAATTCAACGACGGTAATGTCTACACCACGGGCTCTGGCGATACTCGTGGGTCTCCAATCCACATTCCGCCAAGTGCCCCGACCCCCAATAGGAAGAAAGAGGCACCCGGCCTCGCCCGTCGAAACGACAGTTTCTCCAAGATGGGGACGCCTACCCCCGCACCTTCTTCCTCTCGTAACGCCGCCCCCCTCGAAAAACTTCCGACTGGAGCTGCCGTTGGACCCAAGCGTCAACCACCCACTGGTGCAGCAACGAGGATTATAAAGGCTCAACGTGGCCCCAACGGAGAGCGTCTGATTAGTACAGACGTGGTCGACATCACCTCGTCTTCCGAAGATGAGGACAGCGACTGGCAGGGCTTGATCATCAAAGCCAAGCCCCCTCACGTTTCTGTCGACCAAGGCGTCTTTGGGCCGTCTGCTGCCTCCAACAACTTGGCTGAGTCTACCAACGCCCCCTCCGCTCAGTTGGAACCGGCCCAAGTCGCGGCTCCCACTCCCTCCCAACTCAATCCCGTTACCCCCAAGCCCAAACGGCCCGTAATCAAGTTCTACCTCCCAGAAGGAACTGATTTCGACAATCCCGCCATTTTCGAGAGGATTCTTCGCTCCGCGTGCAGGACTCCATCTGCAAACCCTGCGACTTCGGCATCCCCTGCGACCTCAGCATCCACCGTCGCCCAGTCGACTTCTGGAAATGCAGCGGCTACCTCTCGCCAAGCCACACGCGCGATGTCCGTCCCTCTCGCCGCATTCAATGCGAACGGCAAGACCCCCATTCCTGTGACCTTCGTCAACTCATTCAAGGCCAACGGCAATACCCCTGTTCCTGTGGCCACCCGTTTCCCCAACGTCCTCGAACGTTCGCCCTCTGGCCTTAGTGTGGCGTCTATCGACACCGAGATGGAGTTAGGGTATGGACCTATGGATCCACAGTTGCTAAATGGGTTGCCATAGATTAGATGTTTCGCTCAATATGTCCTAATGTGATCTGATGCCTCAAAGTGGCGTATTTATTTCCCTGAATTCCATCAAATGTTGTTGAGATGTCTTCGAAACATAAGTACCTTAGTCTATATGGAAATAGAACTCAACTAAACAACTTGTCTCTGCAAATTTGTGATATTGGATGTATTGACCTCTGATATCGGTGGTATATCAATGTATGGAACTCAGATAGATATCAATATTGACTACGCCACTCATTTACCCATACTACGCCACTAATCCGAGTTTCAAGTGTTTCAAGTCAGTTCATCAACCCTCCACTGTCCCCTCAGGCTCACAATCCAATCCCATCAACCTCTGATACTCCGCTTCGTCCGCCATTTCCTCTGCCTCCCGTTTTTTGCGGACTCTGAGAAAAAACGGGGCCCGTGAATATCAACCGTTGTGCAGTATTGAATACACACGAATGTGCCTACCTATACCGCCACGAAGCCGCACTAAGCTTGAGGCGGTTCTTCTCTCGAAATCGAGCCTGCGCCTGACGATGGCGCTCGCGTTCGAGTTGAAGCTTCTCTGAGTCGGCTTGCGATCTATGTCTGTAGTGCACAAGTCAGCATCCATAGTGTATAAGTGACAATAACGATCTACGAACCGTCTTGCACGAACTCGTGCCTTTTCGCGCTCTTCGACTATGTTCCTTTGGCAAAAACAATGGTCAGTCATTCTCAGACGATGTAAGTTGGAATACTTACGAGTAATAACGCCTCTGTCTTTTGGACAGGTTGGGGAAGTCTGCAGCAGAGACGGTACGCCGCATACGTTCGGGCAAGGGTGGGGGTTGGTGTCAGAGCGGGACTGATGAATGCCATTTAAGAGGCGGTGGGTTGATCCCTCGGTAGCTTTCATGTTCCAGAAATAGCTCCTATCTCCCTCCTCGTTAAGTCGATACCACGATGGATTGGCATTGCTGAAGTAAAAACAAGAGTAGTTCTCATATGAAAACCGCAATAACACTCACTTTTATGCAGTTTATTTGGAGTTGCTTAAATTGGAGCCGTTTTCTTCTTAAAAATGAAATATTACCTGAGTCAACGATATGTGCCACCAAGTACTCAGCTTTGCTATTGATCGAATGAACGGCCAACGCAAAGATCGAGCAACATGGGCTTTAGAAACAACCATATTGCCTTGATTTCTTCTGCATTACATGCTCAGATACACCTTGAATCACAGTATACATTTTATAATCCGTCATTTATTCGATATACATATGAAATTTGACAAAATATTCAAGTTTTCGAGGACGAAATCACCACGGCGGGTGGGTGGGTATCAAATACGAACATTAGGGACAGTATGTACAGAACTTCAAGCTATGGATGCAGCACTATCTACCTGGGGCAAAAGCATCAGCCCTTTCATCCATCGATCCTTATCCTTCCTTCTCTCAGCCTCGAGCTCTTCTGGAGACAGTGATCGATGAAGCCTTTCAGCGGTCATATGTCGGTTGTTGACCCACCGAAACAGGCCGCCAGCGGAGTACTGAGTGAAGGAGTAGCGCGTCTCGCCGGGCTGGATGGTGCAGTTGGAGTGGGCGATGACTGCGGAGGGGAGGAGAATGGTAGAGCCTGGGGGAAATTCTATGACCAAGCGACACTCGGACAGGATGAGGTGTCCGCCGAGTAGTGGGTCAAAGGAGCCCATGGGTGTTACCGAACAATACCCAAAGGGCAAATTTCCCTTGTCTTTGTGCTCATAACACACAGTCTCGGGGCCGAAGTTGTACGCGGCTCCGCTGTATACACTGGACGGGAACGGCCTTTGGAGCGAGGGGTCGCGGGCGTGGAGTTCGATCAAGGTGTCGGCGTAGTACTGATAAAGCTTTGGTGCATGCCTTTTCATGACAGCTGTGGCCGGAGTTATGAGATTTAGAAGCACTAAAAACGAAAGGGCATACCAGAGCCAAAGTTTGCGATCCTCTTGAAGCAGGGTGTTTGGTTGAGCTCGTCAAGCACCTGGCGGTTGGGTGGTTCATTCCTCAAGTTCATGGGGTGCGTCTGGCCGCCGCCGTGAGATACCCCGCATCGAAGGGTGACAAAAGCACCCCGCCGATGCTCCGATGGGGCGACGCAGCGTGCCCTGCGGGTTTCGAGGGCTTCAGCAGCCTCTTTGTGTACGCTTTCCCAATCCGGGGCGTTGGGACGGCCGGCGAGAATGGCGCAGGCAATGCCGTTTTTGTCAACTATCAGCATGGGGTCACTGTGTTTGAGGTTTGAGGTTAGGCTTGAAGGGCGTTGAACCAACTTGAAGAGAATCAAAGCTTACCTGCCGTTCCACTTCTGAAGGGTATACCCCAGCTCTGAACCCGGCCCCGCCGCCGCTTCCAGCGAATACGTTTTCTCCATTTCCACAACATCATTCCGGGCAGTGAAGCCAGTGCGAACGACGGGGCAGCTCTGGATTGCAACGCGGTTGGTTTTAACGCGGGGTCCTGTCTGAGGAAATCGCTCGACGATCGCCTTCGAGACCGAGGCCGAGTTATTTCCCGCAGTCACATTGCTCCGTTTTCTTCTCTCCCGAGCCTTTGACGCAGCCTTAAGCTTCTGCATGCGTGTAAGAGGCTGGGCTGTGGGCGCACGGGCAGGGGTTGCTAATTCTTCTGGCCCTGCCTCTGGAAACGACTCTGATTCCTCCCCATCTGCGTCCGTTTCAGCCTCCAGTGCGGAGAGGAGCCCAATCTCAAAGTCGAAGGTTGAGTTGGGGGATGGAATCACAGACCACGACGAGAAGGTCTTGTTTGATCGAGTCTAGGAACGTCAGTAGCGATCTGATGGCTTCAGGGACACGGTAAGCCTACCCTTCGCTCCATTCCATAAAAGCTCCGTTGACGGGGTGATAAGAGAGGCGTCTAGGTTTTGAGATAAATGTTAGTGTAGGTGCGGTAGGCGGAAAGAAAGCGGCAAAAAAAGGGAGGGTAGGTGGCACCAGTGTAGTCCTTTGCGAAGGTCTTCCTGGATTCTGGGTGGGACATCGCCGTCGACCAGTAAGTCCCTTGCGAGGGTCTTCCCAATCTAATGCGTAGATGGAAGGGGTAGAGAGAGGGAGGGGAAACCGACGTACCTCTAGCTTAGACACTGCTGGATCGACGATGGGGCGGCGTTGTTGCTCAGCAGTCTCAGTCCAAGCCTCTTGTAGGCCTGTTTTCATTTTTTTTTATCAAGTTCGTTGATTTTCACACGGATCTTACATGTGATCGCGAATCCCTTACACCTGCAAGTTTAAGCGAATTAAGCCAACCCTTCGATAAGATGGCGAACGCCAACCCCAAGCCATCCAAACGTCCTAGAATTGGCGCGTCATACCACGATACCATTCCGCTGCACCAAGTCGGCTCCTTCAACACCGTCCACCTTACCGAAGGAAGGCTCTGGCGCATTGGCAACACAACTCGAACGGCACCCACACCTTGAACGGCCCACCCCGTTGCCGGCACTTGGGACAAAGCCATTGCGTGGAATACCCCAGATAGTGATGAATATGCGTTGGACCCAGATGGTGAATGGTACGACGAGGCAGTGAGGCAAGACATCGTGGTGGAGCCTCCGCCTGTGGTGAAGAAAAAAAAGGCGAAGAGCCTAGTTTCGGTGAGGCCATTCCTTCCACTTGCACCTATAGAATTTTGCTTATAAAATCAGAGGAGGCCTCATGTGGTGTGGAAGGAGAATTACCGGCAGCAGTACCTCGACGAAATTATTCGCTGGGCCGGAAGGGGCGACTTTCAACACTCTCGAGAGTGTCCCGACTGCCTCACTCGCGGGGTGCCCTCTGCAGGGATTCCTGAATATCGGTGCAAGGAGTGTTTCCTTCCCGATCTTACCTGCCAGTCGTGCTGTGTTCGGAGACACCGGCGTCATCCGTTTCATCGAATTGAGGTATGTGGACATCGCTTCGTGGAGTTCAAGCTCTGAGACCCTTTTTATCAGCGTTGGAGTGGGACCAAATTTGACAAGATTTCTTTGCAAGACATGGGACTGAAGATCCAGCTTAATCACGCCAGCATGTTTTGTGAGAGCCCCATGCCATGCCACAGCAAGCTTCTCCTTCTCCACACCAACGGGATACACTCGGTATCAATTCAATACTGCGGTTGTGCACGCGCAATCCCCATACACCTCCAGTTGCTTCGTCGAGGTCTCTATCCAGCATCCCAGCTCTCAATCAAGACAGTCGCGACCTTTGAACTCCTGCGACACCTGCATGCAATGGCCCTCACCACCAAGGCTTCCACCTACGACTTCTATCGATGTCTCGAGAAATCCACTGACGGATCGGGCACCAAGACACCAAGGACTCGATATCGTGCCCTCTTTCGTATGGTTTTACAGTGGCGACATCTGCAGATGTTGAAATGGGCGGGTCGAGGTCACGACGTAGTGGGGGTTGATGGAACGGCGCCTGGTCAGCTGGCTGTTCTGTGTCCATCCTGCCCGCGTCCGGGAATAAACCTACCTGACAATTGGAAGGATGCACCTAAGGAATACAAGTAAGTTGCATCTCTTACCACCTCAGCAAAAACTAATCGTCGGTCTCTTTTTTTTTTAAATGAAGGTTCCTTTATATGGCCATCGTCTGCATGGATGCCAACTTTCGACTCAAGAACCAGTTGGTCTCAAACTACTCGCAGGATCCGGGCCTCGGGACGGGCTGGGCTTACATGTTACCTCGTCGGCCATATGAGGATTACGTTTTGAGTCGGGCCAACGACGACGACGTGCGTACTTCTCTTCACATGCCACCGTTCATGACTGACCAAGCTTTCAGATCAGCACCTGTGTAGGGTTTCAAGCACTGGCCAAGGCCAACACCAAGTTTTCAGTGGGGCTTCGCTACACCGGAGTGAGCGTCACGGTATGCGGGAGGTCAGAGATGATATTTCCACTCGGTGTAGGCAATCTGCATAAGGGAGAAAGGTCGGTTTTTTTAATTCATCTGAGCATAAAGATATGTATTAAACGCTGGCGTAGATATGCTAATATGGACTACGTATTTGGATCAACTCTGCAATTCATCTCTGCCCTCCTCGTTTTGATCAGCTACGACATCTGCTGCCAGTGGTTCGTCAATCTGTTCAAAAGAATCGACGAACATTGGCCTGCAGAAATCAAACCACGCCCCGAAACCCATCTCATTCCAGCAATTCCCAAACTTCACGAGCCCATGCACCAGCAAATAAATCACCAAGTCTACTCCTTAAACTACATTCCCGGCGTTGGATTGTTGGACTGCGAGTGCCCGGAGCGAGTTTGGTCTCCGCACAACTGCCTTGCAAATGGAACAAAGACCCAGGGTCCAGGGTCGCGACAGGACGTTCTAGACGATCACTTCGGCTTCTGGAATTGGTCGAAATACATCAACCAAGGCACGACGCTACTTCGAAGATACAGGTCGGCGGTTGCGGATCGCAATACACAAGTCGAAGGGCACCGAGGGCTGACGGGTTCGATCGACGAGGAGGTGATAAAGGCATGGGAGAAGATCTGTGTTGAATGGGAGGAGGAGGGCTATCCCAAAACCAAAAAAAACCCATACCATGCAGAGGGTGTTTGTAAGTCGCCTTTTAAACCTTCGTAAGTCCCTCTTACTGACATTCTTCCTGTCAGTGCTGTCGGAAGCACAGGCCAGGCTAGAGCTTCAGAAGGAGGAGGACGACCATCGGGTGGCGGGGGGGACGTTTCCACACGAAACGACTGCATTGGGCTTTATTTTGATGGGGTTGGAGCTCGAAGAGAGACAGTGAGTCATTTTGTTAAAGTTTTTACCTGCCCATTGAAGATTGACGGCGCTTTCATTCCCTCAGGCGGCGACTGCGGCGCATTGTGAAGTCGTCGGGCACAACGCCAGCGACGAGAAAGGAAGAATCAATCGCCGATCAAAGGAAGGGCTTGCTACTTGGCATAAGGGCCTGGGAAAGTCTACTTCCAATCTACATCCCCGGCCTCCTACAGTACCTATCCGACCACCCCTCCGAAGCAACAAACAGTTCAAACCCTGAAGACTCTATTCTATGGCTGCCATCCCGAATTTCTGGTGAAGATCGAGCAAGAATATGCACCACGGGCCTGCCTGATACGGAGGAAAAGATGCGCACAGCCCAGTGCTCCGACGCCCTCGACTCAATCCGGAAAATTTTGACGATCAAGGCACGCATGGTTCAATTCAAGCACAAGAACGTCCGAGGACAGCGTGGTGGGACTAGGTCCCGTGCAGTAATTGATCGAGTGCATGAAAGGGCTCGTCTGGCGGCGGAGAAGTATCGGAACGCGAGGGCTGCGAAGCTTTCTCTCTCGGGGCCTGGGGAATGGGAGGAGAAGTTCAGAGTCCTTCAAGACGCCGACATCCGGGGTTTTCAAGACCCAGACAAACTCCGCCCTCGAAAAGGCCGCAAAGGCATTTGGGAAGACGGTCAGGCTCCGCCGGATGTAGAGACCCCTGCTCAACCTGAAGATCCTCAAGAGTTGGATCTTACCCCTGAAGTTCGAGGTCGACGCGACGGAACGGGGGAGACTAGGCGTACGTTGTCTTGGATTTGGGGCGCTGAGGCGAGGACGGGTTTGAAGGTCGGGGAAAGGGCTGGTGCTGCAAGGGACGGAGAGCAGGAGGATGTGGGTTCAAACTCAGGGGAGGACGGCGAAGGGGAGGACGGCGAAGGGGAGGACGACGAAACGGGTTCGGAGCCAGTGGATGAAGAGGACGAGGAGACGACGGCGCCTTCAAAGGGGGGCGACGAGCTGTTGAGGGTGGAATGGGCAAAGAGCAGGGCAAGAGCAGCAAGGGCGAAGGAGGAGGTCATGTTGCTGAAGGAGGAGATGCGCCGTATCCTGGCGTTTCTTTCTTGGAAGGCAAACTGGTGGAAGGAACGTCAGGTACAGGGGCGGAGTGGGGCCTCTGGATCGTTGGCTGAGGGCATCACTGCATATGCAGCGGGTCAAGCTGAAGTCCAGGACTCCCTAGCAGCTCATTTCCGCCTTCTCTGGCATTCTCCTCTACAGGATCCTGAAGAAACGAAGGATGATGACGACGATGATGACGACGACGATGACTACGATGGCCAGGAGCTGGAGGGTGGGGAGATTTTTGACCCAGACGATGTACAGGGGGACTCCTAGTTCATGTATTCACTTTTCACTTTTTTCTTGAATGTATTTGTTTTTCAACTTCTCTTTCATTTGATATACCTAAGGTGCTATCCACAATCGGTGTGAATGGTGTAATTTATCTTTTGTTGAAGTCCTTTTGTTTGTAAGTGTTGGCCTAAACCCTCCACTTTGGGCCTAAATCTAGCCATAGACCGCTTTTTGGCCAGCTGCACAGCCACTCGGGCGAGCGAAAGCTGTTCCGAGGTGTGCACAGCCATCTCGGAAATGAACGGATCGACATTTCGGACGTCATGGTTGATTTTGATGGGATGACGCAAGCCTATCCC
>JAHXRV010001360.1:0-19719 GCA_019904355.1 Psilocybe tampanensis | reverse complement strand
TCTGTCTGCCGCTTTGGTTTCGATTTGCGCCGCCTGGTGGGTTATGACTTAAGGAGCTTTGGGGTTATATGCAACTTCATGTATTTTCTTGGGGGTCCAACTCTGGTTTCAAAGTGTCAGTTCTTCCTCCCTGACCAATTATTGCCTGAGTCATTTCAGAGTACAGTAATATACACAAGTATCATTGTACAAAATTCTCGTCTTTTCCAGGCTTTTGAATGTATTTATTGGATTACAGTGGTACCGCTTCACAGAAATGAAAGCAACTCATGGTTTGTGAAACTTTGATGCTTCAACATTGAAAATCTCAAGCCTGATGTACATGTGGGCAATCTCGGCCTTATGAAGGCTAAGGCAGTCGAACGTCATAGACTAAAAATGAACGGTGACGATGCAAGATGACAAAGATAGATAGAGATCCATCCAAATATATAGAAACGGAAAACATAAAACTACTCCAATGGTCCACTAACTAACTCACAGAATCAAGCATAACGCGAACAGTGGATCGCTCTATACAAGCCCACTCCCAGCCATCCTCACGGTATCACCCACAACGCGAACCATCTCACCCCATGCCTTCGACACTAAACCGCCCTCGCCCACCCCTGACGCATGCAGTCGTCGTCGCACTAGGTCAGCATTAGAACTAGAGACAGCAGTGGCGGCGGTAACGCCAGCAGCCGCGCCTCCTGCCCCTAAACCTAAATTCCCAAGCGCAGCTATACCCGACTCCACCATAAGCTTCCTTTTTCTTCTCATCCGAAGGATGAAGGAAATCAAAGGGATCAAGACGAACAACAGGATGAACGTGGTCATTTTGGTACTGGTGAGGTACGGTGCTATTGAGGCTTTGATGATAGCATAGATACTCGGTGAATCCGGCCGTGTCGAGACGTGGTGGGCCAGATGTGATCGCAGGTGGGCAGTGGAACGGGCAGAGCTAGCTGAAGATGAAAGTCTACGAGATTTTGAAGGAGGTCTTGATGATGGGCGTTTGAGGTTGCTGCTGCCAGCGTTGGATGGAATGGCTGCTTGTGTGGCGCGGGGTGTGGCTGTTTCGTCTGATGAAATGGACACAGCAGAAGACGACTGTGAAATCTGGGTGAAGCCTGAAGGGGAGAAACGGTTTCCACGGATTGTAGGGACAACGGTGTGTGTTGAGGTCGTAGATAGAGAAGAGGACGAAGACGAAGACGAAGAAGGGGCTGGAGAATAAGAACGGGGAGAGGGAGGGGACGAGGAGTCAGGTGTTGCTGGAAGGGTGTCATGTGTTGGTCGGGATGGCGGCCTATTAGCCATTGCGTCAACATATAAGTTATTTAAGGAGGCTTTGAGTCCCTATTGAATATTTGGCCTTAGAACAGGAAAAGGAAAGTGGTCTTTGTAGATTACTCACTTCTCTCTTATCAGAACGCATTTCTCCTTCGTATTCCAAGAACTCTTTGGCATATTCCCATTGGTCAAGTCTAGGAAGGACGCGAAGACAGTACAACTCTAAAACCTTGACATATCCATCCCCTCCAGAGTCGATTTGGTTATCCCGACGGGCGAGCCAGTCTTCTATCATAATGCGTCCAACATCTGGGGCATCTACTTTGAGACTGCAGTATACCAGGGTGATTAAAACCTGAGTTGGGAGGTATGCGGCGTTTAAGATGGGTTTTTGGGCATTTCCGACGGAAGGAGTGAACAATGTAAGCGAACGATTATACACAAGATTTGCGAGAGCTTGAGGTGACTCGGATAGCGTGTCGCGCAATGATTCCGGCAGGGATTCACTGGAGGGGGGTGGAGATGTGTAGACTGTTGACTCGAAGGTGATCCGGAGAATATCCCACTTCTTTCTGAGATCTGACAGGGAGTCGGGAAAACTTTCGGGAGACTTGAGGAGATCAAAAGCAGATCGAATAAGAGTATGGGTCAGAGAGATATCACGATGAACGAAAGCTCGCGTTGCCCGATTGTACAGAGAGCGCAGGGTCGTTGCAGCAGGTGGAGGGTGTGTCTTTGGAGAACTCGACAATGTCGAGGACGTGGATGAGGGCCCCGGGGCGGCTTTGAGGGGGAGTTGTGCGGAGAACGAAGCTGCCTTTGCGACAGTTGTCGTCGTCGCTGTTGGCATTGTGGAGGAGGATGAGAGTAGAGAGGAGGAACGGGCAGTAATCTGGGGAACCACAAGAGGCCTAGCCGAGCCGGCTCGGCAAATGTTTTTCACGTGCAGCCGGATGCCAAGCACGTGCCTGCTATGTTGCGAGCATTTCCAACGTTTCTTCCCTTCTTCCTTGCCTCTCAACGATCGTTGGTATTTTCAACAAGACATAGACATATAATCCATTGGCGCTCTCGAATAATGCCTATTTGCATTATCCTTCCATTCACACAATTGAACATACGCCACCATCGTTCTCATCTTAGCCCATCTTAGCATAACATCAGCTCCAACCTGCTCCCATCCAGTCCCGAAAGCTATTGGCGCAGGATGCGTTTGCCAGGTCATTACACCTGCTGTCGTGTGCCTCCATAACCGGACCCGCTATGTATGTATTTATGTCTGATTTTCGAAGAGTCAGCGGTCCGCCCGTGACGGCGAAACTCGAGACCACTACGTATAAGTACATAATCTCTAAAAAGCATATCATAACTGATGCCTTGTTCGTGATCTGCCAGGTCTTCTTTTCAAAAATGCATCTAAGAGCCAACACCATCTCCTATTCTATGCCTGAAATGATTACAACTGCTTTCGCTGCATGTTTACAAGACCCTTCGCACACATTGTCTGGCGTGGTGTTATGTTCACCTATCATCATATGATGGTCTTACTATCAGGAGAAATGGTATCAAGTGCGAATTGAAATAAAACAGTGGCACAGAAGAAATGGTACCACTTCAACAACACCCACAAAATGGTCGACCTCCCCCTCGAAATATGGTTCAACATCGCGAGCTTCCTTCCAAAAGACGACATTCTACGTCTTATGAGCCTCAACAGTGTCCTTTTTTATACAGCTATCGACACCCGTTACAGAGGGGTCACAATCCCTACCAACACAGGGTCTGAAAGTAGGCATCTGCTGCGGCGACTACTGTAAGTGCCAATTGTATATGACTTGATCTGTTTGTAATTCAATCGAAACTCTTCCAGGGATCCGTTTATTGCCTCAAGAGTCCGACATCTATCCCTGGTCTTGTACGCTAAGCCTCAGTCTATGGTACCCAACCCTGGACGGTTCATGTACCTTCGCAGCCAAGTCCAGCAAGCAACCACCGACACACTCATGTTCTTTCGAGTCAGGAATCAGCGACCCCTAAATCATCCTCCCACCCCAGATTTCGAAGATATTTTGGGTGAATTCGTCGCCTGCTCCTCAGGGTTCTCCAATATCAACGGGATCACAATCAAAATGTGGTACATGCCGAGGACGTATAATCTTTACGCCATTTACTCATCAATCTGGTCCGCATTCGGTCCAAAGCTGCAGAAGCTTTGCCTAGAGGGCAACCTGGAACATTACCACATCCTAGTGAACTCCAAACCGATGTTAACCGGACTCAAGGAGTTACACATCGACTTCGACCGCTACTCGTTTGGCCAGGGGCGAGATACCGCACTGAAGGACATAGTCTCTTTTATCAATAGCGTTAGCCCTCATCTTGAGGTGCTCCGGCTACGATCATGGTTTGCATTGGACATCTCTGATCTATTTGCCCCGCTAGTCGTTTTCCCGAAGCTTGCCCACTTGGAGGCAAATCTAACCTTCGTATCCTGCCGGGACCCAATTGGACTCAGCAATTTTATCTACAACCTTTCTCACACCATCAGGAGTTTGAATCTTCGAATCAACCCCTCTCAGTCATTCCTCAATTCCGCTTCATCCCAACTTCCTTCCAGTCAATGGTTCGTAGCCTGCGATGAAGACCAGTGTTTCTCACAACTGAGGATCATTGATATCTACCTTGGTCCAACTACCTTTTGGAACGGCCTCATGGACCTTGTAATAACCTTCGTTCGGCGAGCGGCACGCACTATCGAAGAAATTGGTATCCACGAGAGAAAGCTCGATGATGATGACGCCAAGTCCATCATCGATTCTTTGTCGCATTGCGCCAATCTCTCGTCCTTAAGCTTAAACGTAGAGAACATGTCCATCGAGCTGGTAGACCAGCTGGCATCATCCGTCCCAGGTCTGAAACGCCTTTGGATCTCAGTCGGCGAAATCATCGACCACTCAGAGGTTGAGGGTCCTAGTGTGCGTTCTCCATATCCAATTCTAATTTCCGACCCAATTTCATACATCTGACGTCGTCTTCCCTTTTACAGGCAACATTTCTTCAGGAGTTGGGGATGCGTTGCTATTCCGACTGGAAATTGGAAGATCTTTCAGTAATGCAAAGTACTTTGCGTTTGCGAAAAGTGGAGCACGATATCATGCTTGCATTTTCGCACAGTATCCCTTCACTCTTCAGCTTTTTTGGGAATGGCCACATGGATGCACCAGCTGCAGGAAATTACAGTTTTGACTCAATATGAGTATCTGACCCCTAGACGTACGTCGGCGATTCAGGTTTCAATTCTATTTTTACTTACAAGTATCTGTAGTTATTTTTTCTCTTCCATACAGAACCAACGATGCATTAATCTATTAAACAATTTTTAAGCAGTTGTCTGGGCTGGCTAGCATCTTTCCTCTCCTGCATGCAGATGTTCTCAGATCGAAAATGCCAACGCTTCTAGACAATTACATTTGCTGCGTCTTTGATATTCATCCAGGACACATCGAATCCATTCAGTCGTCAAGCTTCACCCTCCCTCATGCTGACTCGGGAACAGGGTTCGTGAACCCTGAATCTCAGAAAGGAAGGCAACTTCCATCGTGTTTTCTCTCGTCATTTCTGCGAAGCAGCACCCTTGAATCATGATTGTCCTTTCTTTCCTGGACCCTGGATGGCGGATTGACCTCCTGGAATTGCGGTGCAAATGTTGCCCAGTCACTACTACCCTTTCAGGAAGTGACCGAGCATCAGTTCGCTTGCGAATCAAACAAACAAAGAAAAAATCTCGCCATTTAGCGCTCAACATTCAAATCTTCACGTTCGAATCTCGTTCTTGTCCTCTCAAGCTCTCGTGGATCACTCCAGATAACGAACTGCTGCGGTGGCACATCGGAACGAAAATCGAACGTATCGAAATCGTAGTGTGAATGAGCCGCAGCTTTCGTCTGGACAAAAGATAATATTAGATCCAGAAAAAAAATATGGGTGTGGCTAGAATGAGGACGACAACGACAATCACGGCAGACACGAGGTGCGCCCTACACACAAATGAAGTGAGGGACTCGCTTACGCATGTATGTAAAACAGATTCGTCTTCTGGATTGATCTATGCGCTTTGTTCTATTCTTGATGGTTCAAATGCGCCCTTATCTGCCTCATTTCACTGGAATATTTTCTAGTACAAATACAACACCTTGTCGCGATAGTCCATAACATCTCATTTCACTTTCCCTTCATCCTATCCAGGACATCCTAGTCTCTCTCTCACACACACACACTTCCCAACCCTTGCGTCTTGCGCAACACGATGGAAGCTCACGAAATTTTGGGAGTATCCAAGCATGCGTGTGAGGAACAAATCAGATTCGC
This sequence comes from Psilocybe tampanensis, assembly GCA_019904355.1. Lineage (NCBI taxonomy): Eukaryota > Fungi > Basidiomycota > Agaricomycetes > Agaricales > Agrocybaceae > Psilocybe > Psilocybe tampanensis. The sequence continues at coordinate 14,076 of JAHXRV010001360.1, read as the reverse complement.
ATACAAATCATTGGTATGTTAGATTAGCTTCTTTTAAACATCTTTTATTTGACCTCCTTCTCAAGGCGATGAAGTGGCATCCCGACCGCCAACTCGACAATCGCGAAGAAGCCACGATGAAATTTGCCGAGGTGAGTTTCACCCCGTTACACCATGGTATATCTTAAGACTCGGCGTTGAAACATTACCAGATCAGCAGGGCAAATGGCACTATGCTTCGCAATCTACGCCGAGCTCGTCGAGAACAAGAGAACAATTCAGCGCCCCCCTCTCCTCGCTCACCGACCGCCACTCTTTCCGAGTGTTCAATAAAATGTTCTTCCATTCCTCAGGCAGACCTCTCTTCCCAGAGTCGTCGATCTTCACAGCAGTCTTCAATGCAGTCTTCAGCGAAATCATCTTTGTTTTCGGACGAACTTTTGTCTCCTCGGTCTTCCACCTCCGATATTGACCAGACTCGAGGACGTGCCAGTTCTCGGATTTGGTCAGAGCCAAAGGACCCTTCGTCTGCAGGCAGAAAAGGATCCTCAACGTCATCAGCAAAACACACCCCCTCGTGTTCACCCAGACCATCACTTAGCAAGCTACGCAAAATTCCAAGAGCCCCGTCCGAGACTCGCGAAGACACCCAACCTCTACTTCAAGACCCTGCACGCGTTGTTGAGACTTTACGTCCTTCCCGCGCCGTCTTTCCCGGTTCCGGCGCCGATGTCCCGCGAAAGTGGACCCACGTTCTGACCATGACTCTCGAAGAAATCTATCAAGGGAAGACTGCTCATTTCCGTGTGGTCCGTTATAGTCGAGCCGGTAAAAAGATTATTCTTCCTCTGAACGTTATCGTGCCTTCTGGGAGTCGTGGTGGGACAGAGATTATCGTTCAAGGGGCCGGGAACGAGTGCAAAGATGGGTCATGGCAGGACATCCATTTCGTGATCAAGGAGGCCAAGCACCACAAGTTCAAGCGTGTTCACAACGATCTCTATATGGATGTGCGGCTTCCTTGGATCGACAGCCTGAACAGCCAGGAGGGCCAAGTGTATCTACGAGGTATCGATCAGAAGGACTACCTCTTCACTGTCGATTACCACTCCACTCGACTCCTCAGCGGGACTACAGTCATCCCTGGGGCTGGTATGCCCTCTCCCGATGGTGGAGGACGTCGGGGTCGAATCGTTATTCGGTAAGTCATCATCGTTGATCTACCTACACGAATGGAGGCTTATCTTGGAATCTAGATGGGAAATCTCTTCCCCTTCGTTCACATGGCGTTCTATCAAAAATATTTTCCGGTTTCGAAGCCGTAATTGACTTTGGTTACCCTGGTAGTTTAGAGAGAACCTCACATTAATCGGTACTTAGATCGTTTATAATACTGATAGTGGAGCCTCGTTTAATTAAATGTAGACATAGGTATGTAATACTAGGCAAAAAATGATTTGTATAATAAACGATCGAGGCTTGGGAATTCAGGGCAAATTTTTCAAAAGAAAGAAAGAAAAGAAAAGAAAGTTAGAACTTATGATATGACCCATCATGTATCACAACCCATCCAGGAGCACTCAACCGCTGGGAAGAACTTCCTTTTTGTTTGGCTCGAAACACCAACGAACACTTGCAGAGAGTAGACTGATTTCGGTCACCTCCTTTGCTGCGAATCTGTAGATCTCATCAAGATGAAGCCTCACGCAAGGGTCAAAGACCCCGACTTTTCAACAAATTTGAAAGACCCTAAACAATTCAAAAAATGTTATCCTTCGGGATTTTCACTGTTACGCCTAGGGTCGAAAGAACATGCCAGAGCGTGCCCCCCTTGCAACTAAATAAGCTGCCGAGGCATTGGTGGTCGTCGGCGGATGCAACGTTGAAAGAGAAATTTGATAGGGTTTGCATCGAAAACCGTGTTCAAGTTGATTCTGTGAAGAGTAAGCTTTTCTCGTCCTCGTTGAAATGAGAGCCTCGAGTCTGGTCTGACACCATACCTGTACCTTCAAGTTATATCAGAAGCCGATATACGCGCAAGCAAGTAGCCACGAGAGGTGCTGAGGTCTTGATCATACTTAGACCAGATCGGGGTAGCTAGGGCGGGGATTATGAGTGAAAGTGAACCGGGAGAAACGAACGATATTATCGCGTTCGCCAAGAGCGCAGGTGGGACGGTGTACGACTCCCTCCAAGTTGTTTGGAGAGGGAGGCTCGGTCTCAGAGTTCGGTAGAGAAAGAATTAATGAGCCAACTTAGGGCCCACAAAACTCTCCGGTAGCAGAAGCGAAACTGAGATGTTGCAAGTCGTTTAAATTTGAAACCGAAGAATGGCTGAAAGGACGGTCTGTGACAATTGTGAAAAGGGAAGGTGTCTCTTGGCTTTGACTGTCGCGGCAGGCCTATTCGTTCGAATCGAGCCAAAATCTGCATATGCAGCCGACTCTCAGACTCTGGTCTTGTATCAGCATGTCCCAGTCACCGAAAGGTCATCTAGATGTCCATGTTTTAAAATTATCAGAGGTATCTGTCAGTGGTATCTACTATGTTACAAAACTTTGAAAACAAAATTATTTGCCACACCAGCAAGCACCAGCCATACCAGTGAGAAGCGTGGTGCTGTCGGTTGTCCATTTACAACATCTATTTCCGACCCTTCTTGGCGTCTTGTGTTTCACAAATAACCACTTCAACGTCGCTGGGGTCATAGGGCTTTGTTGAAGTAAAGGCTCGTTTGGGAGGTGGTCGATTGAAATAAGGGCTGAGAGCGACGACGAAGAGCAGCAGGGTAGCAGAAAGAGACATCCAGGGCTATACATAAAGAATTAAAACAAAAAAAGTTAACAAAAAAAAAAGGAAATGAGAAAATCATGATTTGATTTATCTTACCAGGTTACCATAAGTTGCACTAAATCCCCGTTCCTCGAACCTGCGCTTCGCGGTGGCCCAGATCCCGAGCATGAAAAATAGAGCCAGAGCAGAGAGGGTAAAGGAGACCCAGGCGAGGATTTCAAACAGTTTGTCTCCCGTACGCGGCTTTCTCGCACACATGACAGGCACCATTGATACCATAGTCAAGAAGACAAACACAACAGCTGCGTAAGTCTGTTTGTTAGCGATTTGTCGGAATTCAAGAGGAAATAGGTTTTGGGCTCACTCGTGGGGTAGAGAAGGAGAGCTTTGGTTATTGGGTTGGAGATCTCTGGATCCCAAGTGTAACCAAGTCTAAGATTACACGAATGAGACGGTATTGTGCGTGAAGGGATGTCGAGAAAACTTACTGAAGTGGTGAACACAGATCGACCTCATCCAAACACCATCCCCACATTCCAAACTTGACTCCGTTCGCCTGACTGGAGTGCATGAAATAAAACGAGGAGACGAGGGGTATCGAAAATACAGGGAGAAGACTGTCCACAATTCGTTGAGCAAAACAGGCAAAGTATATTTGGAACACGATCAAAAACTCACAGCAAAACAAAAGAAGTGAAAGCAACCAAAAAGAGATAAAAAGCTGGATTTGCGTAGATGATCATGATCAAGTTCGTGAGTTCGTTAGGTATGAGAGGAGAGGGAAAGAGTCGAAGCCACGGGCTTGACAAGGTGGTATTGGGGTTATATTGGGGTTATATCGTATTCGAGAGTGCGGTAATTGGAATCACAAGACCATAGCACTGCTAGTGGGAATTTATAGGTCCAGTTTCCTGAGTAAATGGGGGTTCGGGGTAACCTGGGGATGGAACGCGGAAGGAGAGAGATCCGGAGACTCTGTGTACACCTGTTTCTACCATTCCAACCGCCAAGGTCAGAAATGGGTATCTTTTCTATATGGGGTTAGAACTCCAGACTCCTCCGCAAACGGCCGGGGCTGGACTCGGGATCGAAACTCAGTCTTGCTCGGTCCAAGCAGGTCCAAAGCCAATCTTAGAATGAAACTGGTCCTTGTACACTAGATTCCTCCAGAACCGACTATCCGATTGTTATCAAGGTCAATTGATTGTGTTTTATCCACAGTAAGATTTGCACTAAACCTCGAGGTGTCCAAATTCCGCCTGACATAATATTAAAGTATACTCCAGCAAGGTTTATTTCGTATAGAAGTACAACATGATGGAGATACCGCGCTCAACTGCGATTCGAGAACAGAAGACAAACACAACAAGAAAGCAGGCTTGAGGAGAATGATTAGGACTCATTCTCCTCAAGCCTGCAAAGAGACACGATAAAAATTAGTTGCGTTACAAAGTACAAGTAAGAAAACCGAACTTTGAATCTGAACAATGCGAAGAAGGAAGAGGAATAAGTAAAAACAAAAACAAATAGGGTAATGATAAGTGGAAAACGAGAGCGTAGAGACACATTCAAATAAATATATCACTGCTGGGACGGAGAGAAGAAAAGAAAAGAAAAAAAGGATATGATGGAACGATGACAAACCGAGTCAGAGAGGAACGTCAATTGATAGATAAATACGGCAATGAGGGCAGTGAGAGGAATGACAAAGGGATGGAATCGCAATGCAACTGGGGGGGATAAAACCGTCCATCCTAGAGAGGAAGAGAGATTATACATCATCAATGATCGTTGATCATGGTGGCCGTGGTGTTAATTCCGCTGGGGTTACTTAGAGAGAGGTAACAAAACAAGAGGAAAACAAATATATAAAACTTGATTGTGGCCATCGGTGGTCGTTTGAAGGGGCGTGTGAACGTTATTGGAGGAGTTGTTATCCCTGGAAGTATTCTTTCGAATACACCAAGGGTGTACAGGTTGGATACAAAGAGAACCAGATGTCGCAGATTTGGAAAGATGGGAAACTGGGCGTGAGGTAGATGTAGAGGCCTTGATGGTGTGCAGATGAGAGTTTTGATGAGTTGAAGTGACTGGTGATACAACGTGCGTATTGTGTGTTTTGTGGCAAATCCCTTGGATAGTACAACAGACAAGGTGAAAGACGGAAGGACTTGATTTGGAAAAACGGAAGGAAATTCAGATAAAGGGAAGGAAAAAGTCTATGGTCATCGTTCCAATTGCATGCTCGGCTCTAATCCGGTCGCAGGACGGTGAGGTTAAGTGTGAACAAGATCCATTCCTGCTCCGAGTGTACGGTCTTCTGGTCGTTGACTAAGACCTCCTCCTGGGGCGCCGGTGGCGCCTTGAAGCGCATGAGCATGGCGCATTTGCTCTTCTTCGAAGAGTTTTCTTCCAACATCGGCCCGGAGGCCAAGGTTGGATTTGTGATTTCCAGCGGTTCCGAGCCCATGTGCCGTTCTGGATGGCGAGGATGGCGAGGCGTTGATGTATTCATGGAAATTAAAATCTAGTGTGCTATTATTGCCACTAGAAGCCCCGACTGGGGGAGGCCTGGGATTCGGGTTCGCGTCAATCCGTCCTGAGGGACTTGACGGCGCCGATGGGAGAGGAAGGGGTGCCGAAGGAAGGAGCTGGGTTACCACCGAGCCAGTTGAAGGTCCAGAAGGAACGGAGCCTTGGCTTTGTGTACGGTGGCCATCAGGCGTTCCGCCTGCGCTAGAACCTATCGACCCTCCAAGTTCACCGATGCTGGAAATACTAGAGGCAAAACTAGTTTCGCCACCTCTAGTTAAAGCGGGAGGTCGATATGACGTTCCTGCTAAAGGTGCTGAGGTATTGTCTTGCCCCGGAAGACCTGAATCAGGAGCGGTACTAGAGGGGAAAAGAACGCGACCCTTGGACCTTAAAGGACCGGTACCACCTCCAAGTGCCCGATACGCGGCCATATCTTTAGCATCCTTGTTGGCAGGTCTCGCTGGAGATGGAGAGGTAGCAAGGAATAGCATCAGATTGGCTGCTTCACTGTCAGTAGGAGCGGCTCGGGGCGTCGTCTGTTGCTGAACATGTCCACTCGGGGGCGGGGTTTGAGCACGATTCCCGGGTTCAGTGAGGACATTGGACGAGGATGGAGCAACAGACAGAGGGGTGGGAACATTGGCGGCAGATGTGCGAGCAGAGGATTGTGCGAACTGGGAGTAAGAATAGACTGAGCCCACTTCTGAGCCGTCAATACTTGACCGAGGAGAAGACGCGCTACCAGCAATCGAGGGTCGGTTGTGCATTAACAGGGAGGTCAGAGCAGCAGCAGCTTTCATGTCGACGTCTGCATCCTCTTCCATACTCGTTTCTTGTTTTCGTTTGCCTTTGTCGATAGAGCCGCTCTGAGTTCTCCGCCTATCTGGGGAAGCAGGGACTTTGTGAGATTTTGTGGTTTGCTTCCCCTTTGCCTGATTGCGAGGGGTTTCAGTTCGCGGCGAGGTTTTCTGAACGCGTGATTTTGGCGATGGAGCAGGGCGCGACGAAGGCTGGAGTGGCGGAGCATTGACATTGTGTATTGTTCTGACCTGTTTGGATGGCGGGGGCGCAAGAATGGAGGAGTACAAGCTCGGAGGGTGGTTCCGGACACTAAAAGTAGGCTCATGGAAGCTGGGATGACTCGGGGTACCAGGGATTGAGGGATGGTTAAGACGTGGTGAAGTTACAGAGGCGGGAGGTGCCATTGACCCTGATCCGCCTCTCCGTTGGCTGCCTGCGCCGGAAGTACTAGGCCCTTGTGTGGCTGGAGTATTGTAATAAGTGGTAGCACCGATAGCCTTACGTTTAGCGGCGACGGTGCGGTTGAAGGAGGCTGTTTGGCTCTGGCTCTGGGCTTCGAGATCGCGGATGGGTATGTGTGGAACATTGTGGATGGCCTTGTACGATGCGTAGGATAGACGCGTTCGTAGGGAGCGGGTCATCTGTGGGAATGATGAGTAAGAAAGTTATGGAGTTTCAGGACTGGCCACAGGGGTGAACAGGAGACATTTGGGATTAATGAAGGAGGTCAGGCAGGTATGCAAGGTGCATGGAGAATGATGAGCCGCGCAGCTCGGAGCCGCCAGGAGGGTTGGGGGGGAACAACGCGTCGGGGACGAAGGAGAAGGACATACCATGGCGATCTCTGCTCTTGCAAGAAACTTCTTTACGGCTTTCTTCCTCTGCTCTTCTTCGACAGAGTCTGGCTCTGAGGAGACTGGGGCCTGCTGGGAGGCGAGAGGGCGGTTGAGATAAGGCATGGGTGGGGAGGGCGACGTGGCCGAGGACGACGGGGTCGCCATGAACGCGTAGGTTGTGCCCTCTGGGTGAGCTGTGGAGAATGCGGGTCGTCGCTGTTGCGGAGGAGGAGCAGGGGAGTGGCGCGTAATGAGGGATCGTGGTGAGAGACTGGAGAGAGACGTTGAGAGGAGGTCCCTGCGAGAAACGCGACGACGCGTATCGGCATTCTCCGAGTCTCGGCTATAAAATACTCAGCCGACTCATTCTTCACCGTGACAATAATGAATAATTTAAATATTTTCTTTATTGTTCTCCCTCCTGCGACTATAGTGCATTGTCTCTGTCGACGAGTCTCTGCCTGTCTGTCCGCCCACCGCCCAAGCCCTCTAATCCGCGCCATTCCTTCTCCAGAATCGCTTCGTCCGAATTTATCCTTCGCAGCTCGGGCCTAGTCCGGGTCACAGCATCAGATGACTGCCACTCTGACCTTAAGGCAATGAGCTGCAATGAACAGTCTGATCCAAGCCACCCCGTTCCTACGCGAAAAAACCCGTGGGCATGCACAAATTCGTCCGTCTGTCCTCTTGTGCTTCCTCGCCGTGCCATGTGCGATAGATCCATATGTCTTGTCACTCTTGTGTCATATTATCCACCCCGTCGCTTGCGCCATAGTTGGCACTGCCATTCGCTCTGCCGTCCCACTCTGCCTAATTTCGTCCCAGTACCATCTCGGTAAGAACCCGACCCGCTCTTCCCCGTTCTCAACGTCGGCCACGCCGTTCCAGTCCAGCAATGTCACGCTCACGCCCTCATTGGGTATGAATTTCGCTCGCCACACCGCGGGAGATACCTTATGGTCTGATTCATCCGCTACACTTCGGCATACTTCATCCTTTAAAAACGTCAGAAAGCCGGATGCCCAATCGAGGCACACAGCTGGGTCCCAGGCTCCTGGCTTGCCACGAACCATGCGTGGCAGCTCAATAGTCTTAAATGACTGAACAGTCGTCACAACGCCAGCTGGCGTTCGAAATCCGACGACGATCTCCTGAACGGATAAAACGGAATGTTAACAGCGTCGAACACGAATCGCACGATAGCGTCACCAGGAAATCCTACCGGTACGCCAAGTAAAAATGACTGGAAATAGAACTTGAGCAATTTCCTGTTAAGGGAGATGTGGCATCCTTCACCAATGTGTTCAAAACACAAAAACATACTTTTCAAATCTTTCTTCATCTTGTTTTCCACGTATTGTCAGAGAAGTCTTCAATTCGACAAATGTATCAGTTTTCCCCGTGTATTTTCCTTGAATGAATTTCTCAGCCCAAGTCAATCACCGACGCTGCCCGTCCCTTATCAGACTCACCTCTGACACAGTCGACTTCACCACCCATTATCATGCGCATATCCCCGAGTTTCGTCCGGACAACACTACACCATTGTACATTTGTGTTCACGTCCCCTCCCCAACCCCGTGGTACACCCGGTTGTCTGCTGGCAATGATTTTTCCAGGAGGGTTTTCAGAAGTGCAATATGATTCAAAGGCGTAGCCGTAATATGTCTGAGAAAGCTGTCTCGCATTCATGTTGTTCCTTGAAAAAGGGACCAAGAATGAGCCACAATTATCAGTCGAAGACTTTCCGAATGAAAAAACATGACAAACTTCTCATTCAAGCGTTCATCCGTCAAATGCTCCTCGAGATATAGGGTCCCATTAACGAACATTACATTCAATTCCCACCCATCTCGGTTCTCATAGGGCGCCGTCAGAATCCTGTCAAAGAGCCAAGTTTCCAGTCTTGTCAATGATAGAGAGTGAAGGAGATTTTGACGGAGAACGCACTTGGTTATAATGCCTCTCCATGAGATGACGCCTATCTCTGGTAGAGAGCCCCCGCCACGCTTTGCATCATGATTTATCTTGGAAACCGCCTTCAACAGAGCATCGATTCGCCCCCTGTCATCCGGTTTTCTAACCCAGCGATCGTATCCATAGGCAAGACTCGAACCAAGCGGTGGATCGACATAATAGCGCAGGGCAGAGTCTGTGAACTCCTGGACATGTTCTGGGGTGTAAGAAAACGAGAGAAGGTGACTGGGCTGCTGAAAGGGTATGGCTCTCGGCTTCATTTTCGCGAGGTCCGGATATGAAAACAGCATGGGTTCCGGTGCGTTAACGTGCTGTTTGGGAGCGGCATCCTCAGGGTGCGTCGCGGATTCCGCGTCGTGTTGTCGCGCACCTCCTTCCTGCGCTCCCTCACGGGATTCCCCTAATTTACGACGCGTTTGTGGAGTTTGCTGGGTGCTGTGATGTTCACTTGCATGATCGGAGTCTCCTGACAACATATCGGAAACATTGCGCTTTCGCGGAGACGGTGGCATGTTAGATTTTGTGGCCACTTCCAAAAGATCAAGGGGATGGAATACTTCGACATTTATCGGTTCTCGAAAGCCAGAATTCTAATTTCGAGATCAAAGCAGAGCCAAACACAACTTTGTTGTTACCGTGACGACATGGCAAGAAATCTCAACCAAGACTTGACAATGACCTTCTCCCTCTGACTTCCAACTCGCCTGCCCCTGCCCAATATGCCAGTCCAACTTCCTCCAGAATTATGGCTTGCCATTGCAAATCTCCTTAGCAGAGAACAGCTCGTCGCACTGATGACGCTCAACCGTGTATTTTTCTTTGCTGCTATGGATGAAAAATACAAGAGCACAACTGTTGTGACCAATAGCTCATGTTTCCCCGCCAGAATGCTTCGTAGACTGAAATAGTGCGTAAAACCGATTTTAGAGCCAAACTTGTTCTCCTGATGTTTATAACCAGTCTCCCGTTCATTTCAACCAGAATTCAATATTTGAGTATCGAGCACGACCCCTACGGAGACTATCCAAAACCAAAAATTTCCTCTCGGCTGTCACAACGTTGGTACACAATGAAACGCCTTATCCTTGTTTGCAATGCAAAGATCTCTCGTGCCCTGTCCAACTCAAAAACCGATTTGCCTCTTCAGCCATACCCCCGAAGATATGACACAGAGATCCTAGCGTCACTCTTCTCCAACCTTACCAGTCTACGACATTTATATCTCAACATGGACTGTTTCTGTTATCCATTAACCGGGAAGGTCGACCCAGACATATCCTTCCTCTTTTCAGCTCTGGAGACTTTGTTGGGAGCAACGATCGAAACTCTGGCCCTAAGTGGAGACTTGCGCCAATACCGTATATTTATGGACAATGACATACATCTTCCTTGTTTAAAGACGTTGAAGCTTGACGCCATGTATGATCCATCGCTTTGGGCGATGTCAACGTTTACAACGATCAACATATCAAATTTCATACCCATTCTTCGTGGTATAGCCCGCTTTATCAACAACCAGGCGTCTCATCTTGAGACACTCTCGATGGAAACATCTGTCGTGATCGACCTCCCCGATCTGTTTTCCTCGATACAGAAACTCCCCGTTCTTCGTTCGCTCGAACTCCAGCTGAGGATGATATGCCTCAGTCAAACCTCGGGGTCAAAACCTGGACTAGATGCATTTTTACGGCTACACTCGCCTACATTGCGATGCCTAGACGTGTTGTATGTATGCTATCCTCGACCCTCAATCCATTCCCCGGATCAGTGGATCCTCCCTTGCATAAACGACAACCAATTGGCGTTCACGAACTTGGAGGAAGTCAAATTGAGGCAGATGACGCCATCAACGCCGATGCAGCCTATCCTTGCTCTCTTCCTTCGAGGTTCCAACACCTTAAAGGATGTCTGTATTCTTGATCACCCTCTTCCAGAACAGGACCTTGCAGTCATAATTGAATCTTTGTCCCATTGTCACAATCTAACTCGCCTTCACTTCACTGTAGATATCTGTGCTATCACAGTTGAGCTTTTTGATCATTTATCGGCCTCTCTTCCCCATCTCCAGGAGTTGGTAATCCAGATGGATATTCAACAAACCTGGGAGGGTTCAGCTTACTTCGGGCCCACTGTCGTAAGTGCTTTCAACTTGAATCTCCTCCATTTTTTTAAATAAATAAAAAACCAATCCTCGTTTTAGGATTCCTCTCCGTTTCTCCGAGACTTGAAAACTCGAATTTACACTGATTGGTGCTTGGACACTTTCACGGTGAAGAAAGGCTCGGATGTGCTCATACTTTCTGACGAAGTGGAAACCATTTTCCGGAAATGTATCCCCTCCCTTCGGCATTTTCCTAACGACCCTCCTCCTGGTTCCTTTGAATTATATCCAACATTTACTATTGTTTAGGGGTTCCCGTTTATCAAGGTCCATGGAAAGGAATCTTAACGTTACTTCTCTTGACAGACATATAATAAAATATAAAGCTCTTCCCTAGGAAAGAATCCAATTGTTGATTGTGGCCGGCAAGCCGACGTGATCGTGGTTTGAACTTACGGAATCATCAGGATGTGCTCACTGTTGAATATTTGAATGTTGAACGTTGAACAGTGACTACTTCATCGTCGAACTCTTCACCGAATCAAAGGCCATTCCACCTCTCATTTAGCCTGTACTGGACAGGATGCTTTCTTTGGCCTCCACTGATAATCGAACAACACTCCCTACAGAATTATGGCTGGTCATCACAAGTTTCCTCACCAAACGGGACCTCTGGAGGTTGAGGACGATCAACCGCCTCTTCTTTGAAATAGCCATGGGTGCAAGATCGTACAAAATACTCGCCGTCAAGAATCGGGATAACTATCGCATTTCCAAGAAGAAGATTGAAGGATTCAAGAGGTATGGACTCCACTTTTCGCCTTAGGAAAGCATGGTTCACTCGAGAGCGACAACAGGCTCCCATTTGTTTTGAAACAAACACAATTTTTGGCAATCCAACTCAATGATTATAGCGCATTTTTCCCGACACGGAGGCGTCTTTGGCCCCAAATCCTCCGGCTTTGGCGTCCAGAGACTAGGCAGGCAATAGTCACCTCCTTAAAGTCCCTATCGGTCAATTGGCTTCGTCACTCCGACTCTCGATATGAAACAGCAAGGATCGTATCATTCTTGCCTTATCTTACGACGCTCCGACATTTGTCCCTCGATCTAAGAAAAATTCCGTGTCCCCCAGTCTCTGAGATCGACCCAGATTCCTCCCATCTTTGTAGTGCGCTGTGGAGACAATTAGGTCCAATACTTCAAACCTTGGCCTTATTCGGCCCATTAAGTCACTACAACTTTCTTTTGGACAATGCTCAATCCTTTCCTCTATTGAGGAGTCTGGAGCTTGGATTGGAACATCCCCCACGTACGAGTGATCTCATCCATCTAAACGACCTCGATACCGCTATTCACAGTTTAGCCACCTTTGTCCACGCCCAACAAACTCACCTTGAAAACTTTTCAGTGCATCTCTATATCTCAAATATGCCCCCCGTTGGATGGCAGGTCGACTTTTCCGAAATATTCAATCTAAACGAACTCCCTGCACTTCGTTCCTTTGAGGTACAATCATCGCACCTCGATAAAACTCATCTAGGCCCAGCGTTGGAATCATTCCTCTGGCGCCATTCACTCAACCTGCAGCGTATATCCCTATATGTCACCCGTTTCCCCAATGGTTCTGATCGTATAACAGCAGACAACGTGGCCTTTGCGAAATTGGAAGTTATTCGCTTGAACTTGTGGCGGATGACTGCCCAGAATTGTATGGAATTTATGGTTACTCTCTTCCGTCGTGCTTCCTCCACGTTGAAGGATGTTTGTGTTCTTCACTTGCCCTTTGAAGAACACCAATTCGCCTCTATACTCGAGACATTGTCCCATTGCCAAAAATTAACCCGACTCCAACTCACCGTGGATATTTCTGCTCTCAACATAGATTTTTTTGACCAATTGTCGGCCGCTCTTCCGAATCTCCGCGATCTAGTAATGCACCTCAGTTTTCGAGTGCTAGATGAGACGATCCCCTTTGAGGTTGCCGTAAGCCCACCCACCACATCCCTGTTTCTGTTAATTGAAAGCCTGTTATCAGAGTACCTCCTCGTTGCTTCAAGACTTGAAATCCAGAGTTTACGACGATTGGTCTCTGGAGAGTTTCGCAGTAAGAAAATACGATGCCGTATTCATACTTCCCGATGAAGTGGAGGAGACGTTGCGTAGATGTATCCCTTCCCTTTGGTACTTCCCTAAAGACGTTGATCTTCCAAGCTTCGAGATATATCCAGATTCTGGTCTCCACGAAACAACTCTGTAGGGTTGGGATATCACTAGAATATCTGTACATGTGCTTTCGTCTTCTTATATTTCATGTCTTGGGTATTCCGAGTCCCTGTCTTGTGTTTTTGTGGATATTCTTAGAACTTGCCTTCCCAGAACTAAAAACATCCAAGTGTCAATTAAGAACGAACGACGGGCGCCTATCCGATGGATAACAATCATCTCATGCGTGGTCTATCTTGTGAAATATTTGGGGTTATGTCCAGAAATATGACCATTGCATCCAGGATCTGGGGTACGAACTCAATGAGCACACACGTGTTTGCAGCCATATAAACTTCGCGTCGAGCGTTTCAAGTTCCTCGGACTCTTCTTCGTGTCTGCCAGAACAATAACTTCATCATAAACACCGTCCATTTACATCAAAACCACAGCAGTATGGATTCTGGAGTCTCACGTTTGTAAGCTTTGCTACAGGCATAGAAGTAATCGAATCCTTACTAACGAGATAAAACTGCAGTGCTGTCCAGCTCTTATCACAGTTCTCGACTGTAGATCCCACAGTAATATCTGTCCTATTGGGATGGTTGTATATTTCATGCTGAAATATTCTTTGAAGGCGCCAGATGTTGTTATTGCGTAAATATTAACTCTTTTTTTAAAAAAAACAAAACATTCACTTGATGTGGCCTGCAGAGTCATGGGTGCTACAGGCACCGGAAAAACGACCGTAAGTGACCCAGCGATTATCGGCAAAAATAAGCGCTCATCGACAACCATCGATAACGGAAAGCTAGTTCATCAACAATGCCAGCGGTGCAAACCTTCGAG
>JAHXRV010001357.1:0-17660 GCA_019904355.1 Psilocybe tampanensis | reverse complement strand
ACAGCCTTCTTGGGAAGGTCAATTTTCGATGAGTAGTGCGCCACGAGTCCTTGATGATGAACGTACGACGCATCTCAGCGTCGTCGGGGTCATATACGATCCAACACTTGGTGCCTCTTCCGCACAGCGAGTCGCGGGAAACCCTCGATAAAGGCAACCAGGCGATTCTGTTGTTCAATAAAACATTGCCTATTGGGAGGTATCAGACGACGACAAGAGGAGTTAGACAAGGCCTGACCGACACCCCGCCCAATTTCAACTCGATAAAGGCATCCAGGCGATTCTGTTGCTCAATGAAACATTGCCTGTTGGGGGGTATCAGACGACGACAAGAAGAGTTAGACAAGGCCTTACCGTGCGTAACTGGCCACTTGTAACGACCATCGCGGTGCACCCAACCAGAGTATGCGGCGGGAGCTTCATTCGGTGGAAGAGGAAGAAGGGGAGTGGACAGGGTGAAAGACCTCAGGCTGACTGAACTAAGACAGTGTCGATGAATGGTGATGTTAGAGCTGAAGTTGAAGGGAAACTTGAAGAATGAATCTGAAGTCGATGCTTGAATTTATAAGCGCCCAAGAAAGCGGGTCAGCCAAAGGTTTGCCATGGTCTGGGTCAGCCATCGGATCAGCCGCCGCCCGCTTCGAAAGCCCACCAGTCATCCGCAGGAGCAGAGAGAGCTTCGCCATCTGTTTCTTTCAGTTGAGACAAATGGATTTGTTATGATGATGCAGGGAACAAACTGCTGAATGTCACGCTTGTCTTAGTGACATGTCGGAGATTGATTTGCAAAGATGACAAATCTATCATTGTTCGCGTCGGATGTCTTCGGCTTCTCATTTCGGGGTCTGAAATTCATGGATTCTTCTGACAGCTGATGTGACTAAATGTGACTTAGATTGTCCTAAGTACGTTTTGCCTACTCTTCCTTTCGTCATGATCATGATGTGGAGTCCAGCCTGTCTTGCTTCAGTCTCAACTTCCAAGGCCTGCCACACATTGGCCCCTTCATTCAGAACGAGGTCTTTTTCGATACGACCCACACTTCGACCCCAAAATGTTCCAACGCCGCTCCAGGAAACTCTACTATGAAGAATTGAGACCTGTGGTCGTTGACGAGAATGAAGAATTGAGAGATGTCATTGTTGACCAGGATGAAAATTATCACAGAAATATATTCCTGTCAGAAGAACGCACTCGAGAAATCAAGACATTCATTGAAACATCTCGTTGTTACGACGGAAAACGGTGGCATAGAATACCAGTCCAAGTTGACCGCGACCAAGAGCTTTATGAGCCCTTCTCGAAGCTCCTCCAACATATCTTTGAATATTTTGGCTATGCATCATTTGGCCGACTCTTTCTCGATACGCACGACGCTTCGCTTTATCACAAAGATGGGTCTACGACTGCACCTAGTTTCATGGTGATGGGATTAGGGCCCAATTTTCCTCTCACAGAACGTGAAGAGAAAAGCTCTTCAATACTTCCATGCTACCGGCGCTGTGCGTCTCCCGGATACATCAAACGAGAGAACGCCAAACTGAAATTCCGGAACACGACTCAGATTGCCGTTTATGCAAGGTACTTTCCTCAGCTATTTCTCGACATTGTCTGATGATTTCCAATAGGCAGTGTTTCATCGAGCAGCCAAACCGAAGATTTGTGTACTCAGTTATGTTAACTGAAGCCAACCTGTGTTTGTTCATGTTCGATCGTTCGGGGGTGACGAGGAGTAGATTTGTTAACATTCACACCGACCCCGAGGATTTCGTCAGAATCCTCCTTGGCTTTTGCTCTCCCTCGGACGAACAAATTGGTTTTGACACCAGCATTTTCTGGAAAAAGAAAGAGAAAGTGCCGCACTTGGGTGCCGAGAATGTACCAAATTGGAGAGTTATAAAGAGCGGGACGGTCGATGCGCTAGGAGACAAACCCGTCAGCAATTTGGACACATTCAACGGAGAGGAGGACGAATCCAACGATGCTGAAGCTGAACCAGACGATGATGAAGAGGAACCCGATGGCGATGAAGATGAATCCGACAATGATGATGACGAACCCAATGGCGATGAAGACGAATCCAATGGCGATGAAGACGAATCCGACGGCAACGAGGAAGAAGACGAACCCTCTCAAAGACGCAAAAGAAACGACCCGAAAAACAATTTTTGGAAAGTCGCAAAAAAGCGCAGACAAGAAGATCAAGAAGATATTTCCAGGCGTTACAACCAATTCATTCGGCTCAACAATCATTGGGATCGAAACGACCTCGGAGAGAAGGTATATCAGGTTCAAGACGAGTTATATTTTAGCCGGAGTCTGCTAGGTAGAGGCACGAGATGTTGGACCGTTCTCGATCCCGACAAAGAGGGCAACTTGCTGGTCATCAAGGATTCCTGGCGACGCCTCAATATAAAGGGAGAAGTAAATCTACTGACCAAGGTCGTTGGTTTGGGTGGCGTGGGACAGATGGTCGCCTTCCAAGAGGACGACAGTGATCGAGTTTCTCGGTTTCGAAATACTATGGCTCCCTTCAAGGACAAGTCTACGGACCTCGACCGAACATTTTCTCGCATCGCTCTAGAGAAATACGGAAGGACTCTGGAACATTTTAAAAGTCCACTGCATCTCCTCCGTGCTTTCAGGGATGCCGTCAAAGGTAAATATTGGAACCTTCGTTGTGGTGTACTTTATTGATCTTGCGTTCAACTCCTTAGGTCACAGAAACCTTTGGGCAAGGAACATTCTCCACCGGGATGTCAGTTTGGGCAACATTCTGTATGGCAAGGATGGTGCTTTGGAAGGCAACGAAGGGATATTGATCGATCTTGACTTGGCCATCGAATTTGACCTCGATAGCGAGCGCGAGAGGGGCATTCAAACGGTATTTGCGAATCTATTCCTGGTGTTGTATGCTGATCTTCATTACTGCATGTATGCATCTTCAGGGTACACTGGCGTTCCAGTCAATCAATGTCGCGAATACCTGGCGATATAGAGAACATACCCAACCACACGACCATCTTGACGATCTCGAATCCTTTTTTTATTGCCTGGCGATGATATGCTGGACTTTTACCGCGCCGGGCACTTCCATAGAGCCTCCAAAAGAAGTCAAGGCATGGGAAGATCGTGGTCATGGTAAAATCCTCTCCCTCGCCTTCCCCGCCAGTTACTTGACCCCTTATTTTCGTTGCTTGGAACCCATGTTCCGGTCTATGGCAGGATTTTTACTTGAACACGCTTTCAGAAAGACAGATCTTTCCGAGGAGGCTGAGAAAGAGGCCAAACTTGCAGCCAAGGAGCATCGCTCAGTCCCCATTGTCACAGACCAGCAGGCTGAGGGGGTGTCGAAGACAGGAGACCTCCCAAATCAAAAACAGGAATTCCAAGCGAAACTAGAACAGATAAAGAAGGACTCAGAGGGGCATTACAATACCTTCATCTGGTTCATTGACGAGGCGATTGATTCTCTCTCGCCTCCCACCACCAAGTCCACCAACTACGATTCGCTCTCCGTTCGTCCTCAAGACGAAGACGAAGACAAAGTTCAGTCAACCGATCCAAGTGGACCCTCCAAGAGGCGAAGACCAGATGATGTCGACGATTCTGAAGCAGCCGACCATCCACCACAAAAGAAAAGTTGTCTTCGCTCCCCCAGTTTTCCTGAACGGGCTGTTGTTTAATGCGCTATCGACAAATGAGTAGCACACTCATCGAGCAATCGTCGAGTATCGCTCATTGCTTTGAGACTCTTCGGAGTCTTCCCTAGACCCGCATGTGTCATCCGCCTAGATCTTTTTCATTCTTTACATTATTCACTGAATTCAACTTTGTTGTTTTGAATCGGTAACTTTGACCGTCAATACAAGTACTGTCTATCTATCACGCCAGCACAGGGACGGAGTGAAAAAGTAAAAATATAAGTTCGGAACACAAACGGAATCACTTTGAAATTTGGGGAAACCCACAGAGGAGGCTGTCTGGCAGGCGAACAAGTTGAATGTAGGATTGCGAGTTGGAATAATCTACAAATTATACTATAATGGTACAGCGTCCGAAATATACATGCTAGTGGCTTATTTTACAGAACCGAGATATCGGAGGGTGATAGGAAGTGGATAGAGTCGTAGGCCTAGAAACGACACCAAAATTATAAACGACAAGAAACGATAAGCGAGTACAGAAGGAAGTAAAGGATATAAAACAAGAATTGATACACGTTAGTAGTACAGAATTAGGAGGATTGCATGGGGTGTAATAGCCCGAATGATCGAGCACAGCGTAGCAGAATAGTGGAGAAGACGTGTCGTGTCGTGTCGTAATTTTATGATTAAAAGTCTGTAACCTTAAGATCGGGGAGGCAGTGTTCCCGTAACTCGCCCTCGATTCGGTGGGCCCATTTGCGACCTGGTGAGCCTACTGCCAGATGTTGTAAACCCCATCCAGCGATAGCGTCCTTGTTCTCGATTAAGTCGGCCGAGAAATCAGACTGTAAATCGAGAAAGATGAACAAAAATGATAAGATGTATCGATCACCAAAAAAAAAAGAAAAGAAACTGACTGTGGCTTGCCTCCTAATATTGCTATTCCTCAATCTGTAATAGTCCACCGAAATCTCGGCGCACTCCAACTTGAGGGTCTTCAAACCAGGGACCAGAGACGCAAGGGTGGCAAGGAGACCTGCAGAGAACGATTCGACCTTGACTTGTAAATGATTTAGACCCGGCGTCGAACCCGGCGCGTTGAGTGTCAGCAAAAGCATGCTTAGTTCCATGACGGATAGGGCGCGGTCGGTCAAAACCAATGAAGTGAGAGTTGAGCTATGCATGTCGAGCATCTGGGTCAAAGTATCCAACGGAGCTCGCAAAGGTCGTAGTGCAACACCGATGGAGGAAAGTTGTGGGAATGGAACCGTGACGGAAGCTGCAATCCTCTGAATCCAATTGATGAAGTCCGGGTCACCGGGTTTGTTACGAACTGTACACCGACTGGAATATAGCTCGATTTCCTTCAGTGTTGTTCGATGCTTCTCCATGAATCGCACGAATGTCATGGGGTCGGAAAGGTGACCTCCATCAAATGGAATGGAAAGGCCGATTTTTCTAAGCGACGGAAAGAAGCCCATTTTCCGGAATATGCGACTCAGGTCCAAATCCTTGGAGGAATGGGTGGAGAGGAATGTGAGCGAATTCAGAGTGTCCTTGAGATTGTTGAGGAAGACCACGAAACCGTCATGAGAAGTACTGATGTCCTTGGAGGAAAGTTCACCAGTGCTGAAATGGAAAGTGAAGACTTCCAATTTGGGAAGTCTAACACCAGCCAGGGAATTGAGTAGAGCTGGCGGGACCTTGACGGAGAGGTTGATCAAGTGGGCGGACCATCGTTTCAAGGCTGGTGCTAAGAACGCATTGTAAAGTTCTGGATGATAACCAAGAGTGTCGTCCCAGTCGATCTTGTATTCCGTCAATCTTTTCATCTGCTCAAACGCAGCGCTGATTCGAGTGACATCCTTCCCCAAGCGTTTCTGGAGGCGCCTTTCAGCTTTCTTCTTGGTGTAGTATGGGTCGAGAAGTTCAAGGAATCGAATGACAAGGTTCTCTGTGATACTGCGAGGGGACTTGGTCCTTGGTTGCACTAGCCAAGGGCGAATCTCAACTCTCTTGACATGAGTGGCGACATGTGGATCACTGGAAGAACGATTTAAATAAAGAAAACTCCTTGAAAACAGAAGGAGGACGTACCAAATGTGCGCCAAGAGCAGCTTCATCTCTTGATCTCGCTTCGTAAAAGCAAGGCTGCCATACTGGTTCTTCATCCATGCCTCGTAGAAGACCCGATGGCAACTATTGATCCGGTTAAGGTCTTCGGGGGAGATGAATTGCACGACATGATGCCATATGTCCTCGTTGAGGGCGCACTCAGTCATCCTGAGTTTAAGAGTGTGGTTATCAAGAAAGCGAGGCTGGACGAGTCATTCCTGGATCCATTACTTCAGCCACGAGGCTAAGCGGGTCGGCGTTTTAGGGTGAAGGTGGTGGGAATAGGGCGGGGAGGATCACGTGTAGATGGACGCGATGAGCCGACGCGCTCGCGAATTTTGTAATGATTTGAACACGGTTTGTTTCCAGACATCGAATGGGCTCGATGGCAAAAACGAGGACGTCGGTGGTGGAAAGAGAAAGAACGTTGTGGGCTGTTTTCAGAGTTCGGCGTTCTTTGGTTGCCTGACATCACCTGACGCAATCGCGCAATCGCTAGTGGTATCGAAGTCTTGATGAAGAGTATATACATATTGGGCTGGCAGTGTACGACCACAGGTAGTTGGCCGTTGGCTGGTAGGGTCCACGACGATGGGGGTACAAACCCTGAGGAGCATGTCAATGGTGTTGCTTTCTGCTCCATGTTCTGTGAAAAGTATTCGCATTACGGTATACTAAGTAGGAAACTATGCATTGTTCAACGTTAAATATGAATTAAATAATGATATCAGTCACACACCATGAAGCCTTCATCAAGTTCGTGTTCAAAGCCATTTTTGAACATTGTGGTACGACCAGGAAAAATAAATCTGCGAAAGAGAAGCGGGAAGGTCTGGAAATGAGAACGTAACGGTATGAGAGAGCCCAATGAAGGTCAGCGTGAAGATGAACGAGACTGGGCAAAGGGCACACAACTCTTCCCTGAGCGGTGCCAAGTTCGGACAGCAATTATCAGCGATAAAGGCGAGGCCAAGATTTTCCTTGCCAAATGAGGATCGCATTTATCTGCGCGATTTTGGCGAATCGAAAGAAATGACGTGGAGTTTAATTTAAGAACAAAGATCACTGGCATTTTGAGCGGTACGAGGATGTCTAATTGCCATCGACCACTAGAACATATACCAAGATGCAAGTGTCCGGTTCAGCGAGTTCAGATACGATGAAGCAACGTACTATAACATTATTAGAATCCATAAACAAACAGGGAAGGACGATCTTGAAACAATCATGAAGACTATGCCGAATCACAGTCAGAATGCCCGTCTTGGCCAGGCGCTGGTTGCATCGACTCGATCCTTGCAGCGGCAGCCAGGACGTTGATACCACCGCCATCGCCGCCACGCGCAGGCGGATGGCTTTGAGTTTGGGTTTGGAGGTGAAGCATAGAGGTCGAAATATGTCTGACGTGGCTCCTCGGACCCGTCACAACCCCAACGTCCGGATCCAACCGCCCAACATGAGCGACACCAATATTTGCGATCGGCAGGTTCGAACCACCAAGGCCGTCCCGTAAAGAAGAAGACCCGACGACGGTCCTGGACCGCTTTCTGAACGAAGCGGAAGCGGAAGCTGATGACACAGGCGAAGGAGTGTATTGATGATGAGCAGTGGAAGCCTTCCGAGAACTCGATGCCGTGTGAGATAGCACGCGAGAAGAAGGAATAGTCGGGGACCCTAGAATCGTTGTTGGGTGGTTCTTATGTGGAGTATGGAGAGATGCAGGTTCTGATAAACCAGGAACACGAACAGGCAACATACTGGGAGGTGGTAGTGGTGGAAGAAGGGGAAGAGGAGGAACCGGAGCTTCTTGAACAAAAGGTGCACCCAAACCTGAATGTGAAAGCTGTGCGTGCGATGCTCGTCTACGCAACTTGGATGACTGCGTCTCGACTTGGCTTTGTGGATGAAGCGGAGATAGCCGCGAAGGTGGGGGCTGTCTTTGAGGAGAAATTGGCAAAGGCAAAGGCGGGGCTGGGATGACGGAAACATTCTGTGAATATGATGTGCGCAAGTTCGCCATGGACATTCGCCTGGTCATGGGTATTGAACCCAGAGGCTGTCGAGGGGAAGGGAAGGACGGAACTAAGCTTAGTCCGGGCCTGCGCGACGGAGAACTGACAGGAGACGGGGAGGAATGGAGAGGTGGTGGCATGGACAGCGGTGACGGTTTTTTCTTCCTTGTAGTCAATGTAGAAGATAACGACAAAGCCGGTTTTAGACTCGGCGGGCTATGGTGCTGCTTGTTGGAAGGAATGGCCGAGGGCACCGAAGCAGTGCGGGACATCCCTTTAGGACGAATCGTCCCGCCGCCGCCAAACCTTGTTAAGGCCTCTTCAACAGACGAAAGTCGGGTATTTGACCCAAACGTCGGTGTCCCACATCGTGAACTGGCCCGCTGAAGCATTTCCATATCTCCTTTTCGCTTTGCCTTCTTTTCAAATGTCTTCTTCTTGTTCACGGCATGAATGTCGGAAGTGGCTTCTGTATGAGGAAGATGATCGTCCGAATGGCGTACAGGTGTTGTGTCGAATTCGTCCTCTTGCTCCGGCACCTCTGTCGGCTCAGCCACGAGGTACCCAAACAGCGACCCCGCTGTCCTCGAAACTTTGGTTATTTTCCAACCAGCCGACGCAGCCAACGAAACGAGTTCCCGTAAGGTCCGCTCTTGTGAATTGAACATAGTTTGCATCTGTTGAAGACAATTGAGAATGAAACAAGAAAAGAAAAAAAAAGTGAAACAAAAATAGGAAGCAAAACCAAAGAAAAAGAAAGAGAAAGATTTTTTTTTAAAAATAAAAAATAAAAAAAACATCAATGATCAAAAATCAAGTCAAAGTGAAAAAAAAAAAAGAAAAGAAAAGAAAAGAAAGGAAGCAACGTACTGTCAAGTCCATCCAGTAGACATTAGCACACGCTTTCCCGAGATTGGGAAGAAGTGGCAGAGGGACAGGAGCCGTTTCAGCGCCTTCCACGCCCTCGAGACCACCAGTAGACATGTTTTCAGTACACGCCAAAGGCAGCACGAAGTCCGCTATGACCAATTTGGTTTGAGGTGTCGCAGCTTCTCGCAATCGCAAAAGAATCTTGCGCGCATACTTGTCGGGCCAGTCGTGAAGGACGACTCGTAGAAGAAACACGGCGGCGTTGCGTATCGGTTGCGGGGTGAAAAAATCGTGAACTGCGGGAAAGAAAAAACGAAATTATAAGAGATTGTGGTGTTGGAGGGACGAGAAAGACGAGGTATACCCTGAAAACGTGCCGTAGATTCTAGTAATTCGGGGCATTTTGCTTTCCATGCCTAGAAAAGAAAAGAAAAGAAAAGTATTAACACTCCAAAATAAACTTTAAAAAAGTTATGTACCTTTTCGCCCATCTCACATACGACAGGTCGATCTTGAATGATGAACTGAAGTGCCGGTCCGCCTTCATCGTCCGCAGAAGAAGAAAACGCAGTGGCTAGAAGCATGCTCGTCGATCCAATGCCACCTCCTACATCAACAACAACGCTTCCACGCGGAAGAGAATGCCAATCAAAGCCTAACAATAGGTGATATTAGCGCATATATTCATGATTTTTTTTTGCATCATTCTCATCCTCAAAAAGACATTTACCATTCAGTGCGGCACCAGGGGCCTCCCAGCCATCAGTCCCAGACATGGCCTTTCCAAATCGCTCAAGCCTGAATCGGTTTGGATTCCCGCTGCCAGAACGATCGTCGTTCATGTTGGTAGGTGTTGATGTTGATCTGGACTCGGAATCGGTGCTGGTCGTTGGACTGCTGCAGTTTGGGATCGGCGGTCGGTTTCGTCGCCTGTTGGGAAGGTTTTCGGGTGACGGAGTGTCGATATCTCGATACCGTCCTACAGTGGGGGCAAACGTTCCACCTTGACCAGTTTCGACGCTGTGAAAAAGATTGTTTTTAGATGACCGTTTAGGACTAGAAAGCTTGTACATACCAAGCGTCTTTGCCAACGAAGTCATTTGTTGTCTTCGGGAGGGCCTCGCCTTCTAGCCAGCCAAAAAAGCTTGTGCCAGATTTGATCGTATCGAAGGCGAAACAAAAGGGGGCTCGACTGGGTTCTGTTCCTTCACGGGTGTCCTTTGAAGGTGAAAGATGATATGTCTCCGTCATGTATGAAGAAGCCTTCTGTATTTCGTCGGTGCTAAAACGACGAAAAATAACATAAGATTTTATTCGAAATAAATGAGGCGAGGATGATGCATACCAAAGCCCGACGAAGGCGGCAACACCAGTAGTATCTCGATATTTCATTTCAGCCCTAAATGAATTTGTAGTAAGACATTTAGGTCGTCGAAAAGGTAAAGAGAGGGTGCTTACATTCCATCCTCCTCATATTTCTTCAATTCCGAGAACGTTTTACCTGAATCCACGAGCGAGGATATTCGATTGAGCGTAAACACATCCGGAGAGACTTCTCGTAGGATGTGATGAGTGGCGAGAAGTCGTAAGCTATGAGCTGAATATTATCCCTGTCCATTCAGAAAAATTGAAACGCTAGGGAACGAACAGTACTAACCTAGCTTTGCTGCCTTGACGCCATTTTTTTCGGAGATTTTTTCGACATGAAGGCCTTGGGGTCCCGCTTCTCGCAATATTTCGACAACATGTGAGGCCTCCAGTAAACGCATGCATGATGGAAGGTGATACTAATACGGAAGTGATAGAGTCAATGTACGGTTCCCTTTTTCTCTGATCAGCAATGGACTCACCCCCATCGTCGCGTCGCAGATGGTCAGAAAAGGATTTTGCACGGTCGCGGCCATTTGTCCAGCAGCGGCTACGATGCGGCTTATCGCACTCTGGACTGCTGGGTGCGCCGTCAGTCCCTCAGACACCGAACCGGGGTTGTATGGCGTATCGAGAGAAGGAAAATCAACGGGCGAGTCGAACGAGAATCCGGAGGTTTGAGAAGGTGAAGGAGGTGGAGAGACATAGGCTTGAGAAGTCGATGCTGTTGAATTCCGTCCGATTGTTTGCCCATTTTCTTGATGGCTTTCACGATGCTGTGATAGAGATAGGTTTTCCGACGAAGATTTTGAACTCGCTGAGGTCGAATTCGTTGAGTACCCATGATTAGTATATACGCGTTCTATGTCTTCAATGGCATCTCCTAGGATGGCGTGCAGACTACGCAAAGCCGAGATGGTCATGGAGAGATCAGAAGGGAAACGAAGAGAGAAAGACAAAACGACGAGAGAGCCAAGTATTTGAGAAAAGAAAGAGATAAAAGCGGTGAGGATTTGGATTACGGCTGACCAGGGCCGATTTGGCTCGCGTGGTAGGATTCACAAGTTCGCCACCGCCCAAGCTGCCAAAGTGCCAGTGTCAAAGTCAATACATTATTTCACCTCCATCGAGCCACATTAACTCGTTACATATACACGTAGTAGTCAGGTCCGGGGTTCATATAGCATCCAATTGAAAGTCATCGTTCCACAGAGCAGAAGAAAGAAAACTTGAAGGCAGAACACAAAGTTAAGGGGTCGCGATGTCTTCAATGCGGCACTAAGCGGCCTCTATGATACATCAAAGGACGAAGAACGTCGCAAATCGCTGTAGTTCAGCTCTCGTCAATCAAGACTTCTGTGTCATTCGATACCAACTTGGGAGCCACAAGATGACCAGGTGAACACAGGACCTTGTGCATATCCTGAGACTCGTTGGACACGATACGTATCACGGTCACTTTGTCTTTTTCGCTGGGATATATCCAGTTTCAATTGAAATCTTGTAGGACATCCAGGGCTTGTCAGGTGTATTTTTCAAAAGAGCAAGGAGAGAAGAGAAGAGCAGACAAAGTTAGAGTTCAAGTTCATCCAAAACCGTCAATCTGCCCTGAATCAAAAATCCATCACTGTTTGTCTTTGTTTACGATTGGCTTCCACGGCGTCATAGGCAATTCGATTCCTACTTTGAGTCTGTCAACAACTTGATCTTGAACCAATATGTACTCCTTTGGACGGTGTACGAACTATAATCGTCGCGAAGGATGGCTGCGATGACCTTTCGATAGGAGACCTTATGCCTTATGTCTTCTCTCGCGCCTTTTCTGGTCTTGCGCACAATTCAGACGCTCGAAATCCCGGTCATGACAAACAAAAGCGACAGCAATGGTCTGTCTTTCTCCTCAGCCAAATCGATCGTCAGGTCAGCGCATATATTCACCTATATGGGAGCTCAAAAAGACCGCGGAAAACATGAGAATTCGAATTTGCGAATCGGAAGGTTCGAATATATGCATCACTGGCAGTTTATCCATTTTTGAAAGACCGCACGAATCGTGGAAACATAGCCCCTCTTCCCCTTTGACCTCTTGGCAGAACCTTACCAACTGTGAGTTCTTTCTGTTATGGTGCTTGAGCCTTAGATATATAACCTCAAGTTGACAGCTTCAGTGTCCCTACTACCTGAGCAGGGGCCTAACGCCACCGCATTGCTTGTCTCGTAAACTTGGGTGGCACACCATGTACACCATTTTTCTAGGCCCCTCTGGAAAGTTTTGCATGTTATGCAACCTTGAGAAAATACAACCTATAGCCAAACCGATGGACAACACATCCAACGGCATTGCGACTTTTGGACTGAATTTCTTCTTAACGTCACCATTCAGACTTGGGGGTTTAGACATTACACTCAGAGTAATACTCTGGGAAATCCTTTTCGGATCTCTCGCCGCCGCCCCTTGAAGCAAAGGATAACTAACGGACATATACCCATGGATCATCCAGCAGCTGGCTTGCCATAATCCAATAATATAACCCTTGGTCGTCCGACTCGCCCTCTCTCTCAGGCTTGCAAGGGGCTCATTACATCTGTTGTGGCGTCGTAAACAACATCGAATCGGTTCATAAAACCTGTTTCCACTATTCTCGGGATTCATTCATTTCGTGACTGTCGAACACCTCAAGGCCTCAGTGGTCATCTTATATCTTATCGTCGCGAACCTCGAACCTCAATTTCATATCCACGACACGTTCTTCGTGGATTTAGGAGTTGTTCCGCCCTCAAATTTCAATTTCCGCTCGTCCTGGAACATGGCCATGGAGCAGGTCGTTCTTTCGACCTTTCAAAAAAGTTATTTGTGGATTTTCTGCCTTCTCCCTCGAAACCGAGGACGAGTTTCTTGGAATTCGCGGAAGCGAGAAAGGTTGATGTCCTTCCGAGTTCCAAGACTCGCTTGCCATGTCCTCCAACTGTCCAGCGCCCCAGTCTCGTTATCCAGAGCGCCAAACTCTACAAATCGTCCAGCACTCCTCCTTATCTGCGCGTCGACGACAACTGATCAGAGTTGTGCTATGGACCATGGTACAACTATGGCATGCTATTTCTAGACGCGATCAACGAGCGATTAACCAAAGGAGATCAACCAAAGGAGTATTCAGACGTTGAAGAACAAGAATAACTAAAAGTCCTCAGAAGCAAAGAGATCCCCTGTACACCTTGAGGACCTCCAACAGAGGAAGTAGTGAAATACATCACTTGCTATTGACAAGAAGCCTTGGAAACGGACACGGGCATACAGCTCAGTGGGTGACCAATTTTCATGAGTTGTATATGCTCACCCCAAGAGTGCTAGAACACTCCCTCTCATAGATTGATTCCGTTCCTGTATCATCCAAGAATCTCTGGCTTCGATATGCACTTGGACTGGGAACAACTCTAAACAACTCCAGTCAGATAATTTAGGGCCTCGGCACCAATCGTCTTGATTTTTAAATCGTGATCCGAGTCGATGATTGCAGTCAGCCTTGGGCAAGACAAATCAATTTGAAGAGACTTGAAGCTGCTCGATACTCGGCGCACCTGGGCGGTCTTCATTCCAATGGACGATATTCTCAACTACTGATCAGGTGTGAATTACTCATTATTTTTCCCTCCAGTTGTCAGTCAATCCAACGCGAACACTTGAACTCCGAATGCCAAAATTAGACGGGACTTTGACTCATTGAAAAACATCTCGACGTTGGACTCATTGACAAGTCTGCCGACACAGTAAAACGTTTTCGACAAAGTTATTTTTGAGGCCCCTGTTATGTGCCATACGCGGATGCAAATGACCCATCCCTAAACGGCCGAGTGTCTTCAATAAAGAATTCCAGTGCAGGTTGCACAGCCTTGGAGGATAAATGTGATTGTGTAATTGGATTCTGTATAGAACCTTATAGAGTCCCACAGCCATAAACACTTTTATGCCCTTGACCATGAGCAATTGCTTGCATTGCAACTCCCCTTTGCCCTTTACGAGGGCAGAGGGTCGTGTCGAATGACTGAACAGCGATGAACACGCGCCGGGAGAAATGGGCGCCAAAACGGTTTGCTAACACTGCCAAACACAGATTTCAGTGTACGCTGCCCTCGTGCCTGGTTTTTTCTTTCTGTCCGTACTCATTTCTTTTCCTGGGTTTCTCGTTTTACATTTGCTATAGCCCTCATTCCACCAGAGCTACGCAGATGAATACTGGATCCTTCCCAACCCCCGCCCAATCACAACCACTCAATCCGGATCAAGAGAAATACAACATCCAGGATCTCAAAGCCCGTCCGTTTCCCCAGGTTCGTTGCGATTTGGGTTGATGAGAAACGATCTGGGAGGATAATTGATCAACGAACCGATCAATAGGTAGCCCAGCCAGCAACCCACAAACCCACTGATCGTGATTTCTATCTCCAAGAAGGCGGAGAACGAAAGGTCAACCATGAATACCTGAGATCCCATTTCTTTCGCGAGGGACGATTGACGGAGGCCCAAGCACTGTATATTCTCGAGAATGCCACCAATATCTTCGCTAGAGAGCCTAATATGGTCCCGTTGAAAAGCCCAGTCACGAGTGAGTGGCTTTACTATCGCGATGATAGTCCGTTCTGACGTCTTGTATTCCAGTTTGTGGGGATATCCACGGGCAATACGTGAGTTTCGTGCTTTCAGTTTTGGGCTTCTCAACTGACTATCGCTTTTTGGCTTGACTTCATCCTCAACTTCTTTCGCTATCACTATTCTCAACCGCCTCTCCCGCAATTGGATTTGCAGTATGACCTGATGAAGCTGTTTGAAGTAGGAGGGACCATTCAGGACAGCATCTATCTGTTCCTAGGAGATTATGTTGACAGAGGGGACTTTGGAATCGAGGTACGGCGAATTGTCCTGCGTTTCATGATTTCTGATACTCATCTATCCCAAGTGTCTTTTGTATCTCTACGCCCTCAAGATATACAGTCCTGGACGGATAGTCCTCCTGCGAGGGAATCACGAGTGTCGACATCTTACCGAATACTTCACGTTCAAACGCGAATGTGAGTCCCAACGCTAAAGCCCTGTTCCTTCCGTTTCCTCATTCCACCTGTCTAGGTTTACACAAGTACTCGGAAAACGTGTATGAAGCGTGTTTGCGATCTTTTTGTGCACTTCCTCTTACCGCGCTAGTTGATGGAAAGTTTTTCTGCGTACACGGAGGAATATCCCCGTCATTGGTCAATCTTAGCGATCTCGCTTCAGTATGCATTTTTTGCTGGGATAATACACGTACAGGCAAATTCACACTTTTTTCTGCAGATAAACAGATTCCAAGAACCAGGATCCCATGGTTTGCTCTGTGATCTACTTTGGGCGGACCCAATTTCAACATATGGTCATGAAAATGAGCCGAGTGCGACTGGACCAGGGCTCGAGAAAGGCACGACGTTCACCCACAACGGCACCCGAGGATGTTCGTATTTCTATACGTGAGCGAAAACCTTTTACATCTTAATTTTGGAAAAGCACTGAAGATACTGTAGGTATGACGCGGTTTGTCAATTCCTCGAGCGAAATAACCTTCTGACCGTCATTCGGGGGCACGAGGCGCAAGATGCAGGGTTTGTGTGTCCTCTCTCATGTGCTGGTCTTTACTGACTTTTGAATTTTTTCTTTTTAGATACACAATGCATCGCAAGACCCCGAAACGCAACTTCCCATCTGTTATCACCATCTTCTCTGCTCCCAATTATCTGGATGTGTATCACAATCGAGGGGCGATTCTCAAATATGCGAACAAGAACATTACGATCCGACAATACAACTCGACGGCTCACCCGTTCTGGCTACCGAATTTCATGGACGCCTTTACTTGGAGTTTGCCGTTTGTTGGTCAAAAGAGTGAGTTTTCCTTGTGATGTTTTTTCTCTTTGGATGCTCAATGAGTTCCCCTCTCTAGTCACGGAGATGCTACTCGCCATTCTGAGCATATGTAGTCGAGAAGAACTCGACGAAAGCGACTCTGATACGGAAGGGGTCGCCCAAGCTCCTGCCGATCTCGCTGCGAGGAGACAGCTCATCAAGAACAAGATCTTGGCTGTTGGAAAGATGCAAAGGGTCTTCCAAATACTTCGGTGGGCATTCGATCGTCTATGATTTTTTCGGGCAGTGCTGATGAGGGTGTTTTTTTCAGAGAGGAAGCAGAAAATGCATCCGAGTTGGAAGCTGGGACCTCGACTGCCGTTAGTCGTCCAGGATATGATGCACTTACTGTGCAAGGCACGAAGATCAACAAGACCATCCGGACCTTTGCTGATGCGTACGTCTTTCGTCTCCCTCATGTCAACTTTTGGAACTGCTGCCCTGAACCACACTCACTTCCAGGCGTCGCTCTGATATCGCGAATGAACGTCTGCCTGAGTTCGCGGATGTGCAGAAACCGACGATCTTCCCTGTGCCGAGCATGCGCAACAGCGGGCGGCGTGTGTCTGAGGGCATGGACATGGAGGATCTCATCAAGCGGACGCTGGAGGAAGACGGAGACGAAGGCGGTGTCGTTGAGAAACTTGCGGAGAAGATCGCTCGGGGCAGGAGTGTGACCAGTCGGCCAGGAGCCTTGAAGAGACACGAGACCGCCACTTGATCCCTTTCTCTTCTGCTTTCTTTTTGAAATTGAGGCGCATTGTTGTACGAATTTTGCTGACGATGAAGAGCGGATGTATGTATTGTATTTTTTTTTGGACTGGATTATTGGAGGTTTACGGATTGGATACCTTTTTTCTTCTTCTCATGTTGTTGCTACTCGCCTGTGGTTCTGTGCAATCCCTTTGTGTTTTTAATGCTAGTTACACATAACAACTATATTGCTATATTGATATCCCTCTCAAAGCAATTGAGATGTGTCTGGAACTTCTGATGTTGTGGTGGCTGAGCCCTGCAAGAGCCAAAAGTTTGGGCAGGCAGGGTGACGACAAAGGCGAACTCGATGGTCAATTACAATGTTGGATGTGTCGTCGAGCGTTGAATATCTTCGTAAGGCTTGAAGGTCATTTCGACAGCGATCACACTGGGATCATATCTTTAGGTCGCTATCCTAGGTTCAAAAGCAAGCAGAGGCTTACATTCTTGGTAGTCTGCTGCCAGCAATCTAGAGAGGAAAAAAACACGGCCTTTGAACAGTTGCGACAAGAAAGACAGAAAAAGACACACAGTTCGAGGATGATCTCTCTAGGGATTCGCTCAAAAAATTCATTCAGCGGTATCTCGTCCTTTGTATTGATAGAATCATAATGTGTTTTGAATGCCATGTATTCCACCATCTTTTCAACGATAATGCCCCGACTATTGGAACGAGCGTCTTAGTTTTGAGCAGTAGGCAACAGGAGTAACTGTAACGTGAAACTAACCTTTCTGACATCTCACAGATTTTGCTAATTGCTTCTGCATAACCACCTAACATTATTCGAAAAATCAGTGATCAGTTTTGTCTCGGTGGTGAGCGATTTTGGCTTCTCACTTTCGGTATCTAGCATGCTCCGAATTGTACCACTTGCCTCGGCCAATTTTCGCTTCACCAAGTACGAAAAGCCATCAGAGCTTTGCAGTCGAACCCATTCAGAATCGGTTGGGTTTCCAGAGGCTTGA